>JAUMHB010081813.1:16259-31622 GCA_032359685.1 Pittosporum tobira | reverse complement strand
AAGTCAACTATGGGCCCGGTTGAAAAAGTCAACCGTAGGCCCAGTCGGGTCAAAAAGTCAAAGGTGACTCGATTCACCGTTTTCTCGCGTTGATTCCAGATCTTCGATCGGATTATGATTTTGAGCATTATATAATTCTAAGGTCCGAAATGACCAACATGCCCTTTGGCACAACTACTGTCAAAATGACTAAAATGTCCTTGGCGTTAAATTACTATTTTAACTCCGTCCTTCAAGACGTAATTGCGAAACATAATTCGACTTGAGAAATAACACCAAGGAAGATTTTTATTTATTAAATAATTCTCAAATATCCGGGTTCTCACACTCGTCATTGTAAGAACACTCGCATAAATCTTATGAAGCAAGAAACCACAATTTGAAGACAACTCTATGGACAAGCTTCAAAACAATTAGATCTAGGACTATGTCCCTCTCATAGGATTTTCAATGTAAGTGAATAATTCTATGATAAAATTGGATACAAGCCTTAAATCAAAATTAATTAAAATTAATATTTTTAAAAGAGAAATTAATTTGAATTGGAAAATCATTTTTACAAAAAAATTGGAAAACTTTGGAAAAACCTTCGTAATTTTTCTCTGTCCAAGTCGATCCCTCTTCGAGATAGGATTGGACCCTCATCGGGACAGGTTCAGTCCCCCATGTTCAATCTTTAAAAATTAAACAAAAATTAGTCGGCCCCTCGTCAGTCCCTCTTCGGGACAAGTTCGGTCCCCCTCTGTATAAGTTGTCCAACGTACATATTTTTAAATAAAACAATTTTTTCTATCTGTTGGGAACCATGATTAATGTTCAATGATTGGATCTGGGCATACTATAAAAAGGCAATCATTTGACATTGATAATCATCCTTTTGAAAAGCCTTCTTTTATACGCAACAAAAAGTCTCTCATATCTTTCTCCAAAAATACTACTCAAAGAAATATCTTTAAAGGCTTGTACCCCTACTATCTAAAAATTGTTCATACCCTGATCTTTTGATGTATTTTTCTTAGATAGAAAATTTGTTTCATCTTTGTAACCGAAAAAATGATCTACTGAAAAGATCTGGATTTGGTCTTGAAGAAAGAGAAGGAAGTCTCTTGTCCAAGATAGAATTGTAAAAACGAGATCGCTCAAAGTGTAATCTGAAAGTTTCTCCACCGAGAATGAGCTAAGAATAGTGGATTCTTAGGAATCTCAAGTCCAAAGAGGAGGCTTGGGGACTGGTCGTAGGAGACTAGCTCTGAACCAGGTTAAATCGTTGTGTTGTGCTTATTTGGTAATCTCGTTCTTTACTTGTCATTTACATCATATATCTTTAATTTATTAAGTTCATATATTGTGAATAAAAAATTATAAAACTGAATTTTATCATATCAATCTATTCAACCCCCCCTTCTAGATTGATTATTGCACTAACACTTTACCATTGAAACTTAAAGTCCTATTTAAGGCTAAGATTCAACTTCTTTTAATTTTGGCTAGGAGAATCCTTAACATTGAAAATTAAATAAAAGAAAATAATTTTAATATCCATTTTAAGCAACTTATTAGCATTGCTACTCTCCAATTCAATGCATGATGCATATGAATCAATAACCATATAATATATCATATCACTGATAAACATATTAAATATTAAATATTTATCCCTATATTTTATACTTTAATAATAATAATAAAGTTAATCAATATATTTTATTTAAGTTTTTAGGATAATTAGAATGGAGCTATCTAGAAGTTGAATTGTTGATAAAGTTCATTCAAATGAGAAGATAAAGTGATAAGTGATAAGAAGATAAAGATGAAGAGATGAGACTCCAACCCTAATCTTGAAAGCTATAAATAGAGTAAAGAAGAGATAATCCAAGGAAGATTATTGTACTTTTCCTAGAGAGAAAAGAGAGCATTCATATTTTGTCTCTTCTAGTTTTCAAGTGTACTTCATTACTCAATTCAATAAAGTTCTTCTATTATTCTTCCTTTCATTTATTGTTAATTAATTCTAGTTCATTCTTTTTAATTATTAGTTTTCAATTAATTTAGTAGTAATTAGAAAGTATTATATTTGTCTATGATTAATTTAATGGCTAGCTAAATCATCCAATCTATGATTTTTCTTATTATTTATTAACTAATTTAATAGTTCAGAATTACATTTGTTCATAATTTTCAGTGATTTATTTAACAAAGAGGTTTTAATGGGCTATTGTTAATCATGAATTTTTCATAGCCCATGTTTGCCCAGTTAATACAAAAATCACTATCTTAAAAGGAAGGAAATCAGTATTTATTTATTTATTTTCAAACTATATATACTTATCAGTGGTATATCGTTTGATTGATAAAATGAGAAGAGGAAATTAAATTGTTATGTGTTGCTTAGCGGATTCTAAATCCTAGATTGTTTTCTCATAAATAGTTTTATCCATTTTTAGTATAATATTTCTTTTATATCGTTTAGTCTAAATTAATCACCTCTCCAAATCATTATTTCTAATTTGCGTGAAAATAATTTTAAGAAAATATTAAAATTAAACTAGTCTCTATGGGATCGACCTGTACTTGTTAGGGTCTACAATTAGACACTATGCACTTGTAGTATTTTTAACACATCAAGTTTTTGGTCTCGTTGTTGGGACTAGTTTTAATTTATTTTTCTTAGTTTTATTTTCTTCGAATTAGTTTTTTTCTCTATTTTCTTGAAAAATAATTTTAAAAAGACTTTAAAAAAAATTTAAATTTTGTTTTTTAGCTTTGATTTTTTTTTTTTTTTGTTTATCTTTAATTTTTTTTTTTTAGTTTGTTTTTGTAGGCTTATTATTGGCTTCAGGAAAAAGCGAACAAGACCTGTAAACAAGTAACAAGAAATTCAAAGCATAGCTACACAAGGAATTAATTCAGCAATTGAGGCAAATTGAATACTCAAAACGGGTATTGTTAAAAATTATTGTTGCGCTTTGAGGATCATTGAAAGCGAAACATTTCGGAGGGAGCTGGATATTCTTATCAAGCATCGTATCTCTAAAATTGTTGTTGCGCTTTTCAGGTAACTTTTATCATATAATTATTGTTCTATTTCCTTTTTCATGATTATTTTTTTTATTTGCTTAGTAATTTTTTTTTTTTGAAATGGCGAGCCAAAAGTCAAGTTTAAAGGAACTTATTCTAGTGAATCAAAAGAAGCCCTTAAGTATACAAGAACATATAAATTTAGCTCGCTCGACACAATCATCATGCCAAAAATTGATAATAAAGTTATTTTATGCTTGTATGATAATAAAGTTAATTAATATATTTTATTTAATTTTTCAAGATAATTAAAATGAAGCTATCTAGAAGTTGAATTGTTGATAAAGTTCATCTAAATGAGAAGATAAAGTGATAAGTGATAAGAAGATAAAGATGAAGAGATGAGACTCCAACCCTAATCTTGAAGGCTATAAATAGAGCAAAGAAGAGATCATCCAAGGAGGATTATTGTACTTTTCCTAGAGAGAAAAGAGAGCATTCATATTTTTATCTCTTCTAGTTTTCAAGTGTACTCCATTACTCAATTCAATAAAGTTCTGTTATTATTCTTCCTTTCATTTATTGTTAATTAATTCTACTTCATTCTTTTTAATTATTAGTTTTCAATTACTTTAGTAGCAATTAGAAAGTATTATATTTGTTTATGATTAATTTAATGGCTAGCTAAATCATCCGATCTAGGATGATGATGAAGCAATGAAGTCATGACAAATATATTACTCTTCTTTAATTGTGCTTAATGTTTTTTGATTATAGTTATTATTTCTTAACTAATTTAATAATTAAGAAATACCTTTGTTCATAATTTTTAATAATTTATTTAATAAAGAGGTTTTAATGGACTATTGTTAATCATGAATTTTTCATAACCCATGTTTGCCCAGTTAATACAAAAATCACTATCTTAAAAGGAAGGAAATCAGTATTTATTTATTTATTTTCAAACTATATATACTTATCAGTGGTATATCGTTTGATTGATAAAATGAGAAGAGGAAATTAAATTGTTATGTGTTGCTTAGCGGATTCTAAATCCTAGATTGTTTTCTCATAAATAGTTTTATCCATTTTTAGTATAATATTTTTTATATCGTTTAGTCTAAATTAATCACCTCTCCAAATCATTATTTTTAATTTGCATGGAAATAATTTTAAGAAAATATTAAAATTAAACTAGTCTCTGTGGAATCGGCATGTACTTGTCAGGGTCTACAATTAGATACTGTGCACTTGTAGTATTTTTAACACATCAATGACATTATACAAGTTACTCACCATGCGTCATAATTCAAATACTAAAATCACATTTATAATAGCTAGCATCAGGGAAGCATATCTTAAAATAAGAGAGATTGCACCACTGACACTAAAACAGTTGTAACTCAATTTTCATAAATTCTTTCTAGGTGATTCTACTTCTACTAGAAACTAGACTTTCGGGACTACAATATAGACCCAAGAATTATTAAATTTTGTTTAGATATGAGGGAGATAAGACACTTCAAATTTGAAACAGCGTTCCAGAATTTTAATTATGCAGGAAGTTTACGCCGCCCCCTTTAGCGAATTTAATAAAATAATAAACCATTTCGGATTAGGCCAATTTTTGGTAAACATAAACTAAATTTACCCATATATATTATCCAAAAGTTTCAAGTATATTTAATATTTAGATTATTTTATATAAATCTTGAAAGATAGAAAAAAACCAAATATGTCATGAATCTTCATATGTTTAGGAAAACCTAAAAATTTTCTCTAATCCCTGTTGATCATATATACTTCAGCAAAACACAAGTACGTACTCAAGTAAACACAGATCATTAAAAAACTTCACCACTTAACACCATATATCCATAAATCATGTAGAATTCATGGTATGGCTTTATACGAAATCAAGAAAATGGAAGAAAATATCAATCATGCTAGAATTTAATAATGTATGAACACAAGTATTTATATACCAAATTAAAAGAAGGATTAGAGTCCTACCTCTTCTATGGAGGGAGCATACGACTAGAAAAGTTTCTATGATTCTTCCTTGGTCTTTTCTCCTTGTTTTTTTTCAATTTTCTCTTCCTTTCTCTCTCCTTTTATGGAGGCAGCTCTAAGGTTCTTTATCAGATGATGGGGATCAACCAAGGAAGGGTAAGGTGTCAAGCCATATGATAGGTTGCCATAAGTATGATAGATGTCATCCATTGAGTGAGCCTAGTCACTTCTTTTAATTAATCAAGGATTAACACTAACCACTGTTCAAGAAATGGGTGGGCGGACTTAGACGGTGAAAGGAGGACCGAGCGCCTAGGGGGATTAATCGAAGCCTATGCGGAAAAATAATTTTTTATTATTTGTATTTATGTATTATAATTTAGATCTTTTATTAAAAAATTAAATCTTTTATTAAAAATAAGGAGAAAATGGAAAAAGTCATCTCTGCCTAACCTGCCTAATCCCACCTATTCCGCCTAGTTGCCCACCTAATCCCGCTTAATTTTTTTGGGTGCTTTTTTCATCGATTAGGACCTAATTGAGGCATTTGGCCTCCCCTTGGCCAGCGCCTTGGTGGCCACCTAAGCTGATTTTTGTAACATTGTCACTAATTAATCTCAATTAACTTAATTAATCTTTCACTAATCCCCAATTTTGATTAAAGACAACCTAATTATGATTAAATTAATTACTTAAAATTAGTGCTAATTAATCACGTTGAAGAAAATCAAGTTGCTCAATCACATAAGAAAGGAAATAAGATGTCAAGTACATGTAGCATATTTCCAAACAATTAATATGTATGATTTTGCTAAAGTGCACTTAAAAATTAGGGATATCACATTGGTTGTGCAACCTTTCTTCCTCTCGTGGTTGTCATTTTGTTGTGGAGTATCAACATAGGAAGTTTGATGAACAATCCACAATTTCAAAAAATAAGAGCTAATTAAGTTTATGAAATTCAGTTCCATTATCAATCCTCATTACTTTTATTTGTTTATGAAACTGAGTATGAGCATAGGACAGAAATTGTTAAACTAAAAAGGGAACTTGATCCTTAGATTGAAACAAATAGTGCCAAGTGCTTCTAGAAAAATCATCCACAACTGTGAGAAAATATGAACAATTGTTATGTGTTTTATGATTATATGACCCCCAAATAACATAATAAACTAAATCAAAAATAGCTAGAGAAGTAGAAGTACTTACAGGAAAATGTATCTTGTTTGCTTCACAAGAGGACAAACATTACACACATACAATTTATTAAAATGACAATCCAAAGGCAACTTGTGTAATCCAATCATAACAAACAAATTACAAACATTAGAATTAAACAAAGAACAAGTAGAAACATTAAGAGAAATAAATCGTTGATGTCCAGAAACACCTGACTTAATAAAACTGACAAATCTATATAAATTTTGCTTAAAAGACTGATGCAATTTATATAAACCACCAACCAATCTACCAATCCTTCTCCTTGTTTCAAGGAAAGGTCATGCAACTCATAATAAGAAGGCAAAAAAGTCAAAGAACAATTGTGCCATGAGTAAATTTAGCCATGGATAAAAGATGTACATAAAGGATATCTAAATGAGCAATCTTATTAAATAAGTGTATTGTGCCGATGTGAGTGGTAGGAGATGATAAACCATTTGGCATATGTATGAGGGAAGTTGTAGGGATAAAATTTTCAAAAAAGTTAAGAAAATGAGTTACATGATTAGTGGCGCTACCAGAATCTATAATCCAAATATAAATATTTGAATCGTTTTCACCCAATAAAGAAAAATTCTAAATATTTCGAAGAAATAATATTATTTGCAAGATATGATAACCCTATAGAACCAGTACCACCAGGTGTAACTTGTAAACCATATTGAATCATCTTCATTATTTGTTGGTGCTAACATGTGGTAAAACTAGGATTTTCAGATGCAGGGACCAATGATGGAAATGTGATACTCCCTCATAGATTCAAAATGATAGTAATGGCCTTATACATGCCTTAGCTCATTACCACAAGTACATAATAACTTCCGGTTTTGGGCCAGGTAGAGATGCAAAAAAAGTCTAAGGATCGATGTCTAGACCGGGACTGTCCTGGTCAAAGCCTGGTGAAAGCCCAGACCGATTAGGACTGGGTCGGGCTTTCAAAAGACCAAAAAGGCTCAACATACCGCCATATTAGGAGAAAGACTAGCCTGAAGACCAGCTTGGTCCAAGCCAGTCTTTAGACCGGTCCTGGTTAAAGATCGGCCTAGGCCCAAGCCTGGCCTGAGCCCAGACTAGTCGTAAAAACCCTATGAAAAGCCTGCATAAATTATCAAGTATTATTAAAAAATTACTCTCTTGTTTTTAATACTCTTTTTTAAAATTACTAAGTTTTATAAAAAATAAGTTTATAACTATATAAATTACTAAGTACCTAAAGTAAACAACTATGTAAAATAGTTAATTATATAAAATAACTATATACTAATTTTATAAAATAACTATTTTAACTAACTTAATAAAAGTAAAACCTTGAATTACTAATTTAATAAAAGTATTCTAAAATTTATATATAGAAAAATAAATTTAAATAATTTTATAAATTGGAAAAAAATTAAAAAATAGAAAAATCTCTGTTGAGGACCGGTCCAGGACCTGCACGGACCGGTAGTCCTCAACAGGCCTCACTTTTTGGTACATAATATGGCCTGACCCGGCCTGGTTAACTAAAAGGACCAGCCTGGTCTTTTTCAAATAAAGACTGGTCCTGACAAACCTGGACTAAAGTCCGACGGACCGGTCTTTTTGTGCATCTCTAGGGCCAAGTACGTGGTAGGTCAGTAGACTTGGTTGTTACTTTTGTGCCAGTGCATTTGGTCTAGAGCATTATAAATTGTTTCAGAGCCATGACCTGGCTGAAAATATGATAACACTGTCCGTGTTTGATTTGATTCATGTTTGAGCTTGACGGGGACGTCAAGTATTTAAATGGGGAAGATTGTGATATTATGTCCCACATCAATTGATAATGAGAGTAGTAATAGCTTGATATATATATATAGACCTTAGCTCACTACCAATAGTACCTAGACTAGTAGGCTTTGATGGTACTTTTGCGCCAATGTGTTTGGCTCTAAGGCGTCATCGGAAGAGTAGTAATAATATTCATACATATCAAGGCTCTTCTAGGAGTAAGTAAACTACCAACAACTTTAGCATGAGAAACAATTTTTTGAGTGAAAGATTTTGAGTGAAAGAGCCTCTGGAAGGTCTTATAAGTCTAGCGTTGTATAATTTATACCAAGGTGGAAAGCCATGAAGCGCATAGCACTTCTCCTTGACATGACTATACTTGTTACAATGACCACATAAAATTGAATGATTAATGGTCCTCTTAGAAGGTTTACTAGCTAGCAGTGAGAACATGAATAAATAGCTTCACTATCATAACACTTTTATTAACATTTATAAACTTAGAGGAACAACTTTTCTAATTACATTGTCCTCTTGTAAAAGAAGAGAATAAGCCTGGTGGAGATATCATGAGAATTTGACCTCTAACATAGGTGAACTGATCATAAGCCCCATCAGGAACTGACTTAATTTTAGAATTTTCTCACATTCCATTAATTTTTAGTAGCTCCACAAATGCAAGTCCCACATTGTCCGATTCATCAGTCAGACTTCTAAACTTAGTCTAGCAAGTTAAAATGTTCATAGATTCTTGTGGCAAAGATGCCAATTCTTTCTCAAATTAAATAGTTTAGGGACATTACTCTAAGTATACCTAGTAGCCAAATCATCTCACATATTTTGGTTGTTGGTAGGTACACTATACTTTCTTGAATCTCAAGATCAAGAGAATTCAACAATCATAAAATAACCATAAAACAAGCATAATCTGATGCAGGCTGAGAATATGTACCATCAACCATACCCAGTTTTAACTTGGCTGACAAAAACATTGACATAGCACGATGTCATTGTTTGTAATTATGTTCATTCATTGTTTGTGTTACTAAAAGCATACCAAGATTATCATAATTTTGTATGGATGAGAGTCGTTTAGCACAATCGTATCAACATTCGGGCTAGAAGGCAAGAAAAAGAACTCATAGTAATAGTAGCATTTGATTGGACTCTCTCGATAATAATTGAAGAAAATACTCAAAACTCTTAAGCACTGATCAATTGAACAGTAACAATGTCGATATATCAATTTAGTGGCCAAAGAAGAAGAATCTCCATTTAATAGAGTTGAACCAATCAATTAAATGGCTCTAGGACCATGATAATATGAAGCAAAAAGAACGATAATAGAGAAACTCTCTTATATTGCAACTAAGGCACATGCCCAAAATATATACACAAGCAAGTCAGCGTATAGATAACCCAGACGAGAGATAAGCAGACTAGGAGACTAGGAAAGGATAACCTAGCCCTAACAAACCTCTCAATAGACTGATTATTTGCAATTGAAGGCTTATGTGCTTGTGGTTCCACTACAAATTTGTTCTGGATTAACCCAAGTTTGCCGTGTTAATTTGGAGATATATTGTGGTAAAATTTATTGAATTTAGTCAATCTAATTGAATTTATTGTATACTCTAACTCTCAATTTATCGTGTAAAATTTGAGAGGATTATTATAAATTCATTGTTATTTTAGTAGTTTAAAATTCAGAATTTGGTTTGTAATTTTTCCCTCAATTTTCACATTAAATATTATGTCACTATATTTTTCCTAGGTTATTTGTATACTGTCATTTCTGATGTCAACCTATCGTTTGTGGACTAATTGTTTATTAAACGATATTGTCTTGTTTATGTTTAGTTTATTCTAAATAATGGTTATTGAAGAAAAAGTTTTTCCCAACAAGCAAATATCTGTGGGAATTATTTTCATCTTACAAAAATTATGTATATTCCGATTCTGACTATGTTCTGATAGACATATCAAACAAAAACTTCTCTACTTTTATTATAATTATAGAATATCATTAGAATAATGTCTTTACAAAATAATTTTTTTCAATCCACTCCTATCTAATCTTTTTTCTGGTTTGGCTAATACATATCTTGAGGAGCTTTTCCAAATGTTAATTGAGATGTAATCAAGGGAAATCTTCTAACAACTTCATTTCATAAATAGTGGGCACGCGAAATGGACAATATTTAATAAAAAAATTACATTGCGAAAAAAAAAAGGGGGAGATTCAAATCAAACAAAGTAAGTGCAAGCCATATAAAAATATTCTCACAAGCTGACACTCATCATTGTACATGCAACCTTTAAAATCCAAGGAGAAGAAAAAATGAATAAATAAATAATTTAATAAACAAATAAAATTCAAAACTGAATTTATTTATATAGATATAGATATAGATATAGATATCGACCACCACCTTCTTCAACCTTAATTATGAGAAAACAAGACCTCCCAAATCTCCGAAAATGCCTGGACAATAATAGCATGATGGTGCCTAGAATTAAGAGACAAAAAACACTGCAAAAGTTGCTCCAAATCCTTAGCCTCAAACATTTGTTTCTCTAATATCATTTCCATCATCGACCTCTTAAAATCCTCATAAGGGTCCTCTGAATTCTTCACCACCGCAAAGCTCTCATTCACCTTCCCTTCCACCTCCAGTTTTCGCCGGAGCACGGACGAATTCCTCACAGGAGACTCATCACCACAACCACCACTTCTCCAACTACTCGAAACGTAACGTCTCAATCTCCTAACCTTACCATTCCCATTCTTTTTCTTCCTTCTATTAATAGGAATATTTCCAAAATCACAAGATGAGTCAAAATTCTCCGACGACGACATCAAGCTCTCACTCTCATCATCTCCTTCACTGCTAAACCAACCGCTATCAGCCGACGAAAAGCTTTTGTTTGTCCTATTTTTCTTAATTTTCTTTTTTGGGTCTTTTGTAGGTGTAATGGGCCATGCATTATGGTCGGAATCATATGTAACCGGGGAGTTATACATTTTTTGGGTGGTGCATGATGACGGGAATTCATTAAAGCTTACACGCTTGATTTTGGATTGTGGGGTTGGTGGTGGATCTGGAAAAGTGGGGAATGATATTTCTAATGATTTAGGGTTTATGGGAGAGAATAAATTGGATGGTAAAGGACTTTCTGGGAGATTAGAGGGTTGGTTGGATCGGCAGAATTGGAACGTGGAAAGGGAAAGTTTGAGTTTGAAACGTTTAGCCATGGAATTTCGATCTCTTTAGGTGGAAACTGCAGAAAAATTGTATCCAACTTTTAAGCAATGAATATATATATATATATGGCAAACTAAATAGTTAAACATATAGTTATAGATACAGATATAAGGGTAGGGGGAAGGAGAGGGATCAAAGCCGGCTAGTGATTAGGGGTATGTCGAATTTTCATTTAAAAATGAGAAGAATCATGTGATTAAAATTATGATTGGCCTGGTAAGAATTCCTTTGACTTGATAAATTTAAAGAAAAATGTCTCTTTCCTTTTGTCTGTTTCTCTCTACTTAAGCTCCTTGTACTACTGCTTCAGCTTTAAGCTGGCATAACACATGGATATACGACGCGTAAACTAGGGTTGAACTGGTTACATGCGAATTGGCCTGAACACAAGAAGAAAAATAACAAATGAGAAAAAATGAAAAGGAAGAATATTGATATACTATAAAGATACATACAAGCTTCCAAGTTAAGAAAATGGTTAATCATCACAATCAATCATAATCGGAAATAATTTGGAAGGGTTTGTTTATGAAATTATTCCATATTTCTTGCTCTAGTCCTTAAATAGATTCTTAATAAGTAAAGATAAGGTATGATTACGTAGATCTAACACTCATCTAGTTTCCTTAATTGGAATTATATTTATATTTTATTTTTTTTGTTTCTGATGGATAGGGTCATTTTCACCTTTAAAATCATACAATTACATTATGGGGAGTTAACTGCATGCACCCATGAAATGATATAAATATTACTATTGTATTAGCTCACATCAATGACATATTTCTATGCAAGTCTTACCAAAAAGGACTGATACGAACATGTTTATATATTGGAGGAGTTTCAAGTCATCGCATTCACTTTCCACTATTCATAGATATTCAACTAATTATTTTAAAAATATATATAATAAATTAGTTTTATTATATGGCATTGTCCGATGTCATTTTATCACTTCACAAAATCTGAATCCAATATAATTAACAATCAAACTGGTTGCACTTTCATGCTCCCCGACCTAACTAATTACTCGGGCTAGTTTTTCTTGGTTAGACCTTTAATTACCAATCGATATAATTCTTGAAATTATATGTATCAAACTTTGGAAAGTGACAGTATGAAGGAAGCAATAACAAAGTAGCTTTCAGTGAAGAAACATCAAAGACATTAATTACCAAGGAAACTTGGATTGACATGCATCTAACCAACAAAAGCAAAATGCTTCAAAGGAAATTAAAATTTATTGGTCATTATAATTCTATTTAATAATTTTAAATTTAGTGTTGTCTGTTTTGAAATTCCAACAGTATGTCCAATAGCCCAAAAGCACTTTTGATTAGTATTCCTGCTTTTATTAGGGTTCCCAAGTAAATCTTACCTACTTCACTGAAAAGTCTGCTTTTACAACTAAATTTTGTATCTTCCGTTTATTTTCTTTGTTGATAATAGGCCATGTTAAAAACATGCCAACCATACAAATAGCTAGGAGGTATTATTACAGTGGAAAATGAAGAATTCTTGCATGAATTGGTATACCAATGCATGGGGATATATAAATATATATGCAACATGTCAGTTTCTATAGGGAATTGCTAAATTTACGAGTGAATCACCAAATCTACAATATAATTTGGTAAATTCATTTGTATGTGCTAAACTTTTAATTTGAAGTGCTCCATTATAATATAATTAAATATAGACCATACATATGGATTTAGCAAATTTACTTGTAAATTTAACAATTCTCTTTTTATATCATTGACCAAAGTAGTTTAATCACTGTTGATGTCTGTTGACCGTCAACAGCCTAGACTTCTCAGTGCCCTACTAGATTGAACTAAGGTTCTTGAATCAGCTGTTAGGTTTTTTAGGTTTTAAAAGGAAAATATTTTATTATGCCATAATATTTGTAATGAGTACATTAAATGAATTTGGTTAGGACATTCCAGTACAGGGAATAATGGCCATTTAGTACCCCTGTAGAGGTGGAAGTGCAAGATACATTGGATACTTAAATTCATTCCTCCATAAATTACAAGTTACATGAACCTAGTTATTATTCATATTAATGATTCAACAATATTACAGGTTAGAGTTATGGTATAATTTATATGATTTGATACTTAAAATCTAACATCAACCAACCTAAAACACGGGAAACACGAGATATTACGGCCTCATTCCCCTCTCCGATACTTAAGTCAATTATTAAAAATTGTAACATCAACAGATAGTTCAATGAGAGAAAGTATTAGTGTATGCTTCTAATGTCTTAAATATTACAGCGATGGATAAGAGGGTATTTATAGAGGTTTCATCCCAGCATGCAAACCGAGAATAAAGGGGTCGCGGGCCCTTCTAGAATGTACACATCTCCTTGGGCTTGTTGGGTTGTGTGGGTGTCCACTAGGCCATGTGCATTTCTATTGGGCCGTAGGGCCCCCTCGTATGCAGATATGATTCTAGTAATGTGGCTGGGAATGTAACGGATTTGGGTCTATTGCTAACGGGCGAACTCCCTCAGGTCAATAATATGTGCAGAGACCATTTGAGCAATTGGATGAGAAAGTTTATCCCGGTCGTCGTAACGGTCGTGCGAAAGGAACCCTGGCTTGGTCGTGCGAAGTGGTTTCAAGAGGAAACCCTTAGCCCAGCCATCCGAAGTAGGTACGAGGAATTGTGGATTTAGATGACATCATGTGTGTCCGAGCGGGAACCAGGGATAGCTAGTCCACGTGAGTCAATGTTCTAATGCCCCAGCTAGGGTTTAGAGAGTGCATGTTGGGACCAACCCGACCGTTGAACAAGTCCAAACTTCGCCTTCAGCTCAGAACACGTCAGCTATAGTGGACTCACCTTAAACACAGGAAACACGAGGGGTTTGTTCCTCGT
The DNA here is from genome assembly GCA_032359685.1 of Pittosporum tobira. Lineage (NCBI taxonomy): Eukaryota > Viridiplantae > Streptophyta > Magnoliopsida > Apiales > Pittosporaceae > Pittosporum > Pittosporum tobira. Next base: position 17,463 of record JAUMHB010081813.1, on the reverse strand, counting down.
TCTCCTCTCCGATGCTTAAGTTAGTTGAGAGATTAAGGTGATAATCTGAGTTTAAGATAGAGAGGGAGAGGTATACCGAGAGTTTTTGTGAGCGTATTTGAGCAGAGTTTTGGTTCTTTTGTTTTTAGAGTGGGATCCCCTCATTTGTGCAAATGAGGTGGTATTCGTAGAATTTGTATTGACCCACAGCCCGATAAAGTAGACATGGCGTTCCTTACTTGAGTTGATAGGGCTTTCGGGTTTAGGCGGCTAATTGGACGTTGTCTTGGAACTTGTTTATGGCCTTTGGGCCACTGGACCCGAACCAGGCTGAGTCAGGCCCAATCGATGGGATGAATTGGGCTTCCTAGCTGGGAAGGCCTGGGCCCAAGGCACATAGTTTAAAAGTCCTTGACGATGTTGATTCGGCCGGACAGAGATAGGTGTCAGCTCCTTCCAGGGACCGAGAGCCAGGCTCGGTCCTTTTTCGGGCCAGATGAATCGCCAAGTTTTGAGAACGACCGATCATGTGAGTTGTCACATGGGATGCCACGTTGTCCTGATTAAGGCTAAGGTGAAAACCCTATCTCTAATTTGGGACGATCTTCATCAATGCCCTAACCCTAATTTGGGTTGGTCTCCGTCAATCACCTTATGAATCCTGACAGGATATTGATTTCTACACAACTTTGTTGATACTTACACACTCATAAAGGGGTGAAGTTCTTAAATTATCCTTATTGGATATGCTAAATGTGTAAATTAGTTTTTCATTTAATAAGGATAATTCAAAAATATTACCCCTTTTGGGTGTGCAATCATCAACATAGGATGTGCAGAAATCAACAATCGTTTTGAAAATCTGATATAATTAACGAGTCAAATTGATAACATTTTTAGGCTCGCCGACCGAATTAATTCTTGACTCTGCCTTTAATTACTAATTAAAATAAATTCTTGAAATTATTTGTATTAAACTTTGGAAAGTGATAGTATGATGGATGAGATAAAGAAAGTAGCTTTCAGTGAAGAAACATCAAAAACATAAATTACCAAGGAAACTTGGATTGGCATGCATCCAATCAACAAAAACAAAATGCTGCAGAGTAAATTAGAGTTTATTGTTCATTATAAACACGTCAATTATAATCCCACAGGAATTTTAAATTTTAGTTTGTTTGTTGTGAAATTCTAACAATACTTTTTGGTCTTATCCCATTGATCA
>JAUMHB010081791.1:0-12048 GCA_032359685.1 Pittosporum tobira | reverse complement strand
TAGAATCGGCCCTCAATTATAAATATTGACTAAATGTGTATAAAATTTACATTCCAAAAGCACAATTTATTTTCATGACATTTGTTTAAATTTCTGGGGTCTCACAGTTTAAGATAGACGAAATTTTAAAATTCAATTTTAAATATTTTAAAACTTTCAAATAATATAAATATATTTGATTACAATCAACACAACTATATAATATGTGAATTATTCGAAAATCATTAGTATTTATAAAAATCTATTTGATTAAACTCCAATGAGTTTTTTTTTTTTTTTAAATTTAGAATTCTAAAATATATTAAATTGACCTATAAAAGTCAATATTTATACATTTGGAACGAAAATAATATACATGTTTCTAGACAAATACAAATCTCTTAAGTATGATTTTCTTATGCCAGTCATTTTTTTCTAAATGTTACGAGATTATTTTCGTGTTGTAAATTTATCAACGAGAAGATCACAAGTTCAGAATTTCATAGAAATTACTTGAAACCATCACTTTATATCGCACACAAAAAATAAAAATACTATATTTATATAATATTCATTCCGTCTAAAAAAGAATGAAACTTGACTTATTATTTTATGAGACAAAATAATAAGTCACGACTTATTCTTTTTTGGACATAGGGAGTATAAAACATGAATATTTTACAAAAGTACTTTTTGACTAAACTTTAAGGTCATGTCTGGTATCAAATTCACTCCCATTATTTATTCTTATTTCTTTTGATCAATATCTAAAAAAGAAAAATAAAAGTGCACACGCGTGTGTGTGCAAGAGTACTTGTATAAGTACGTGTTATACCCAAAGCAAAATCATTTTGTGTTACACTGTTTATCTTATCGAATAGTGTCTTGCGTCATTATTATCTTACTTGCGTATTGCCGTTTGTGTCTTACATCGTCAAAAATTTGATCCAGTGACGCGGTATTGACACATCACTAAAAGAAACGGGCAGTTTAAATTATTATTTAATTTCTTATGGTGGTAAAAGGAATTTAAAGATTCATATTGTTACTCATATTTTCAATTGTTGGCAGTGAGCAACGAGTTTAGCCATTTTTTGTAGCGTGTTCCATCAGTCTTCGAGTTGGTAAGCAAAAATCTTAAGTGCCCAATTTGTCAATCTCCATGAATTTCAATTTTTTATTAGAAAGATTTGAACTTTTATTTGGTTTATTAAGGGTTTTGTTCTGTCTTTTAATTTTGTAGTTGCTGAATTTGGAGAAGCTTGGGTTTTGGGAATTGGGTTTGCTCTGTAAGTTGATTCAGAGGCCAGCAAAGTGGTAGATGTTGATAATTAATTCAATAAAGTGGCAGATCATTTGATGGACAAATTATTCTGTTTTAATGCTGCTTGTGTGCAGGTAAATTTTCACTTTTTTGTTTTTTGATTGTTAATGTTTTGTTTGTGTTCATTGCGATGGAGTTAAATCATGAGAAATGAAAATAATTTCGTGATTGGTTTAGGGAATTTGGGAGAAAATTTTAAAATATAATTTTAATCCTATGTTTTTGTTGGGTATTGGAGTATGACTTATGGGCAGCAGCCATGTTTGAGATTGCTGTGGAATATGGAGAGGTTAGGTTAAGTAGTTCTTGCATCAGCAAAAATCAAAAATAAAAAAATTAATTTTTCCGATTCTAGTGTATTTGTTTGTCATCCATATTCTGCCCTAGTTTAAAGGCCCCAAGTGATAGGAAGAAGTATTGGAATGTCTTCGGAGCTCAATTACCTTCATATATTCCCCAGGTTGCTAAACCTTTGCATTTGGAATGCCCCCTCCAGATGCTCACTTTCCATTTCACTTTCATTTGAGAAAAGATTACGGTCTACATTGTATGACAGAAAAAGTTAAGAAACTTTTCCAACGCTATGGTATTTGACCACTTTCTTGTTTTTCTTATATTGATGAAAATTCAAAATTTTGGCATATCTAAACTTTTACATAACGACAGGCGAGATTGTTGCAATGTGGTCTCCTTTGAGTCCAATAGTAGTAGTGAGATTTCTTTTTCCGATTGTTGTCCCTCTATTACCAAGTAAATGAAGGAGCCCAAACCCTGGGAGACAAATTTCCAAAGACTGTAGTGAGTAACTGCAGGATGGAAAGGATTACCATCTCAGTTATGTCGGCAAAGACCAAATCTGCATTATGTCACTGTGTCGAGGATAATTAGGTCTCCAGAGGAAGACAACATAGCTACATCCCACACGTAGCAAATATTTAGACAGAAAAATATCTAGTGGCTAGACCCAGGTTTCCTTTTTGCTTAGGAAGTAACTTTATAGCTAGAATTCCCGAGGTTTCTATCTCAGGTTTTTTCCCTTTTCAGTTAAACCCTGTCAATGTGTTTTTTATGCCATTTATATACTTTGCGTCGTCATTGTGCTGTAATTACAAAGTTTTGTGTTATGGTCTCTTTTAAGCACAAGTTTTCTACCTGCAGTATGAGTAATTTTTCTATATTTAGTTTCATTTCTTCCTTTCATTGTCCTTATGGTCTTGCTAGGACTCACAGTGATTTTTATCTACACGTAAGTTCTTTTGGCATTAATGTTTTTTTCTCTTTTCCCTTCCTTTCATGTTTTTAGTGTGTTGGAGGGCAGTCCTCGTATGACTCTGGTAAGGGAAAAAGCCGTGAGAGTCAAATTAAATATGGTTTCAGCCTAGTGAAAGGGAAGGCTAATCATCCCATGGAGGATTATCATGTTGCTAAGTTTGTGAAGATAGATGAGCACGAGCTTGGGCTGTTTGCCATTTATGACGGCCATATGGGGGATAGTGTTCCCTCCTATCTGCAAAAGCATCTGTTTGCCAATATCTTGAAAGAGGTAGGTTGAGGTAAAAAAAAGTTTGATGGCTGGTCTAGGCTCATAAATAAAATTTATTTCTAGGGCATTTTAATCTTTCTCTTGTGTTGGTTCACATATTCTAGGGAGAATTTTGGACGGACCCAAATAGATCAATCTCAAAAGCCTATGAGAAGACAGATGAAGCAATCCTTTCCAACAGTTCCAGTTTGGGCCGTGGCGGGTCCACTGCTGTTACAGCAATTGTAATAAATGGCCGAAGGTTATGGGTTGCTAATGTTGGGGATTCACGAGCTGTTCTTTCTAGGGGAGGTCAGGCAGTACAGATGACCATTGACCATGAGCCTAACACAGAACGAGGCAGCATCGAGAACAAAGGAGGTTTTGTCTCAAACATGCCAGGTTCTTTACTGAAACTATGTTGCTATATACTAGTGATAGGTTGATTTTTTATGTTTTTATGTGCAAGCGGGGACACCCATAAAGTTTTTCATAGCAATTGAGTGAGTATTAATTATCTGCATTTAATATCCAAAAAAAGACTTTGGCCTCAAACTGTTTGTTTGGGCATATTATGTATAGCTTTAATTATTATACCCTTTTTTGTTTTTTAGCTAGGAATTTATAGAAAAAAATAATTTTGATGTTCTAGAGAGACATTGTTCTATATTTCATTGAATTCTTTGTGCATAACCCAATGCAAGATGAGAAATCATGTGATAAGTTATTGGTATTTGATTTACTTGTAAAAAAGAAACACTATCTTGATCTTTAATTTATCAAAAAAGGAATTAACTTTTGAAGGATTTAGTATGTATATATGGTTATATGTGCAAGTTGGTAAGTCAATCGCAGATGTTTTTGTACTTACGTTGGAGACTTGATTATGTAAAAACAAACCTTAGTTGTATAGGAATGGGAATATTTTTTTTCCTAATTAATACAGCTCGGCAAAGAACATTTATGAAAGGTAAAAACTTTAAATTGTAGCAATATTTACAATTACAGATAACAGTTAATTGGAAGGAGAACAAAAAACTGAACGTGTTTCCTAGTTGTCTGAATTTATAAGAACTTCTAGATTTTCTTGTAGATTTAAATTTTAGCATGATATGCCAATAAGGTTACCCATAAAAAAAAGAAAAAAGTAAACCATGACGGTAGCATTGACCTTTTTTTGGATAGATCGTAGCATTGACCTTAGTACCCAAGTTGTCAGGACTATAGGTCACATGACATGATAGAAGGGTGGATATAAGAATTCAGTGTGTTCGCTTTAAATTTGAAGACTGCAAGTATTGACCAGTTGTGAACCCTGTTTTACCGAAGAGTTATGCACATCAATGAATGAGAGCTCAATTCTTGTCTCCGTGTGCATCATAAGATTTACCATGTTTTCCTCATCAAAAGTCGAATATCAGCTTTTGTTCGGTGGATCTGCCAACCAATTGATGGAAAGAGAGCACGTGGCACTAGGATTACATCACTTGCCTTTTTGCTCTTCTTTACGTTTTGATGTATATAGTATAATAATAATTAGTCACCTAGGAAAGGAAAACTTATATATTATATATAGATTTTTTTTTCAGATAAAAGAAGAAATTATAGTAGTTAGAAAAGATAGTACAATGGGGGAGGAGAAGAAGTCCTCTAAAGAAATACAAGAGAGAAGAAAAAAACTAGTGAAGCACTGCCCGCCAATCTCTATGGATATAAATACGAAAATACAGATATAGAGAAATTGTGATGCAGGATAGTGTTTAAGAATGAGCTATTGATAGCAAATAAGTTGAATAAGCAAGAAATTAAATAGGGATTAGGACTTAGGATCTCTCAGTAATATTAGGGAGTAGGCTCCACACCTGATCTAGCGCCTAAAATTAACAAGATAGGGAGGAGAACTCTCAAGTCTCAAAATAATACTCTCAATTCAATATTCTGTGGGGATTACAATGGTATTTAAAGAGTACTATAACCCTAATTGACCTGGAAAACCCTAAAAGTACTAAACTACTAAAATACCCTTATTAAATACTCCGTAATAAAACTTCCTAATAGCATAAATCACCAATTAACAAATTACATCAGTTTGAAATAATAATAAAACATCCAACAATAAATATAAATATATCCTTACTCTTCCCTTCTTGTCCTCATCAAAATAGGATATGAAAAATATAGATATAAATATTACTCAGTCCAACTTATATTGTCCTAATTTACTTTTTAGTTTGTCCTAGTTTAATTGTCGTCTTTCCTTATTTAAACTATTTTTACTCATAATTTTTCAACACTATCCACAACCTTTTTATTGAAAATTACAAATATTTTCTTGGAAATAAAAAAACTATTACTCCACTCAACTCGCTCTCTCTATCTAATTTCTTTCTCTATCCTCTTCTCTATAAAAGATGAAGGGCAATTTGGAGAAAACAAATACTTAACATGCATGTATTTTGTAATTAGGATAATATACGTTGGACGGAGGGAGTAATACAATATGCTTACAATTATGTGAGTAAGATTATAGTGATAATCAATATGATGCATTGGCACTCTTAGTTCACATTAGTAGGTGACATAGGGGACTAAAGAGCTTGGTGAGAAGGAGGGAATGGGCTTCCTGACGGAATAGCAGAAATTTAGGAGGGATAATATTAAATGGGAGGTCAGGAGGTTGGTGTTGGCGGAAGAGATTTATTGGAGACAAAATCTCGAGCAGGCTTTGAGAAGGGGATGGAAATACTGTGTTCTTCCATCGACTCGCGAATGCTCATCAACGGGGTTATCATATTGGTGGGATTGTGATAGATGGGCAGCATTTCAAGGATCTTGATGACATTCAACATGAGATTGCTCAGTTCTATGATGGTTTGTTTGAGGAGAGGGAACGATGGATGCCTAAATTGGATAACCTTCGGTTCCTGTGGATTGGGTAGTAGGGCAGAAATTGGTTAGAAAGGCCTTTTTCTGAAGAAGAGGTACTAGTCTATCAAGGCATTGTGTGGATAAATCTCCAGGTCCAGATGTGTTTTCTATGGCTCTTTTCAAAAGTTGTTGGGATATTGTTCAGGTTGTGGTTATGGAAAGCATACATGCATTTCACAGAAACGGGGGTTTTGAGAGGAGTTCGAATGCCACTTTTACCGTGCTGATTCCAAAGAAAGGGGGCACAAAAGATATTCATGATTCTAGACCAATTACCTTACTTGGAAATATGTAAAGGATTATTGCAAAGACCTTCTCTATTCAGCTGTGGTGAGAATCTCAGAATGCTTTTGCAGCTCAGCTCTTATTGCTAATGAATGTGTGGAGGATAGAGTTCAATCTGGTGCATACAGGGTATCTAGTTTACTTGTTAGAGAGAATGGGGTTTTGACTGAGGCGGGTAAGGTGGATTAAATTTTGTATTTTATCTCTCCGATTCTCCTTCTGGTTAATGGGATCCCATCTTGATTTTTTGGGAGCTCAAGAAGGTTGAGGCAAGGAGACCCTTTGTCTCCCTTGTTATATTTACTCATTATGGAGGCGTTGAGCAAGTTGATGCAAGAGCAGTGGAGTGCTCAACGATTAAAGGTTTCTCGATTGGTAGAAAGGGGGGTTGCTTCACTTGTAGTTTCTCAATCTCTCTTTGCTGGGAACACCGTCATTTTATGTGATGCAGAGGAGGAGCAATTGTGGACTTTTGAGATGCGGCTTGATATGTTTTGAGGCGGTGTCAGGGCTGAGAATTAATGTTCCGAAGAGCTTTTTGTTTACGGTAGGACAAGTTGATAACTTGGAGTATTTGGTTACTATTATGGGTTGTTGGGTGGGTGCCTTCCCGACTACTTACCTAGGGTTGCCGCTTGGAGCTCTGTTTAGATCCAAGACTTTTTAGGGATCCAGTCATTGAGAGATTTGAGAAAAGGTTAGCGAGGTTGAAGAGAAGTTATTTGTCTAAAGGCAGCAGACTTGTCCTTATCAAAAGCACTCTCTCTAGTTTGCCCACATATTTTATGTCTGTTTCCCGTACCAGCTTCAGTACATAAGAGGCTACATAGACTCATGCATGACTTTCTATGGAAAGGGAATGAAGAGGGTGGAAAGCATAACCTAGTCAACTGGAAGCAAGTTTGTCACCCGTTAATTAAGTTTTGGAGGGTTGGGCCTTGGAGATTACAAAGTCCTTTTAGGGAAATGGCTCTTGAGATTCTTGGTGGGGGAAAGAACCCTATGGAGATTAGCGGCTCTGGGGAAGAGTATTGAGGGCTGCCTTGGGTGGGTGCTTTTCAGTATGGAGTGTGGAAGGTTATTGCAACTGGCTTTGATGATTTTCTGAAGCACACTGATTGGGTGGTTGGTGATTGCAGAAACTAATGTTTCTGGTCGGACCAGTGGTGCAGTGATACCCTTTTTTGGGGAGCGTTTTCCGAATGTGTGGATGATTGAAATTGATCCCAGAGCTAGTCTTGCATATTGTTGTTCAGATATGGACGGGAGTTGGTCTTGGCAACCAGTTTTTAGGAGAAATTTTCAGGATTGGGAATTAGATGAGGCCAATTGTCAGTTTTAGTTGGGAAGGAACTAACGAGAAGACAAAGGGATTCCATCTGTTGGAAAGATCATAAAAGCGGGAGATTCCCCGTGTAATCCTATTCTAAACGAAGTGTTACAGGGAGAGGAGTATGGGGGAATAATATCTAAAAAGAGGTTACCTACTTGCTAGTAGATGTGTGACGTGTGGTTCTGCAGAGGAGACTGTGGATCACTTGTTGCTTCACTGTGAGGCAGTGAGGAGTCTTTGGACAGTGGTTTTTGATGGGCTTTGTTCGAGAGATGTTCTGCGCTTGGCAAGGGATGAAGATGGGGAAGGTGTGGAAGAGGAAGATGAACCTGGTGCCACGTAGCACTTGGTGGACTATTTGGAAAGAACGAAATACTAGGTAGGTGATTGATTTGAAGTTCCCAAAGAGCTTAGGCAATGGGATCCACTTTCTCCCTTTCTTTTCACTCTTGTAGTTGATGTTCTGAGCCTATTACTTAGGAATAGCGAGACTGGAAGGTCTTCTTATTTAGTGAAGGTTAGAGTGCCTTAATCTTCAATCTGCAGATGATAATACTCCCTCTTTTCCAAAATATAAGAGCAAAATTAGTTTTTATTTTGTTCCAAAATACATGAGCAAGATGAAATTTAGATCGAGTTCAAGCGCACCCTTACTTAAGAACCCCATTATTCCTGCAACGGTCCTTTTCTTTACGCTTCTTTTCCTAAAATATCTCCAGACTTAAGAAACCATCTGTTATTATGTAGTTTTTGTGTGCGATTATTAAAACTTATTTTGCTCTTATATTTTGTAATTTATCTAACTAATGTTTGTTAAAAATGTCTAATCTAAATAAAAACACATGTAAATAATCTATATTTAGTGAGTTGTAATGATCTTTGATTTAAATGGATAAATTTTCTTCTTAATAATATGAAGTATAAATTTTTAGCAAAATGCTCTTACATTTTGGAAGGGAGGAAGTATTTTATTTTATTTTTAATTGATTAATAACTATACCCCAACCCTACAAAGAGTAGGCCACTATTGGCTTTTGGAGACATCTTTGATAAGACAAAATCCTCTCCATTAAGTCCCCATATGGGAATTGATCCCTGGTCTCCCTGTTAGAGGATAAGGGGTACCACTTGAGCTAGCGCTCATTTGTGAGTATTTTATGCTATATGAGGGCATTGAAGTGTTTAAGAATGTGTTACCTCTCCTATTTTTTGTTATTATCTTTCAAACAGCAATCGTACTTATATACAAACCCCTTTAGCCTGAGGTCTCAGTCTTCTTGAGATCTTGTAGTGAACAAGTGGATAGGCATTTCGATTGCAGGAAAGGGGCTTACTTATATTTGGGAGGGAGGATAACGCTTATCCAAGTATGTCTAGCAAGCATCTCTTTATATCTTCGTGGCTGAGTCGCTACAGCGCTTATGTGTGTGCTCTTCTGGGCTAGGGCTAGCAAGAAAGGTTGGTTGATTGGGATTCATTGTGTCATCTTAGAGAAGCAGGGTAGGGGGTAGGGTATAGGCCTAGGGTATCTAGTGTCTAATATGGGCAAATGATTTGTGTTTATTTCTTTTCCCTTTCCCTGTTTCTTTTTTCTTCTTATGTTCTTACTTGGCCACCATACTCTGTTTTCCTCTGGCATTTGTTTTTTGGTAAGCAAAGACTCTTCATAGAATCAAGGCTTTTCTGTGGTCTTGATACTGGATTTTTTAGTTGTTTATTTGTCTTCCAAATGTTCGAGGGACATGGTGATTTTTGTTTGGATTTGTGAGTACAGATTAGGTTTGTCCAATTAATATGAAGGACCCTGATATTGGATTTTTTAGTTGTTTATTTGTTTTCTCTTGTACTTTCTTTTGGCCAGATTTCAGTCCTCCTCTGCATTATACTTACGCTTCCTCTTTTCTCATGTAATATTCTTCTTATATGTATAGAACAAGTATAGCATGTAACCTGCTGATATAATCTAATCAATCATGTCTTATGCCCAACATGACTGTTTGTTAGGACTTCACTTTCAGTTTTCTGTACACATGATAAATCTTTAATCTCAATACAAGTATAATAACTTTCTTATATCTTTCTATCTACATTACGTTTGTATTTTATGTCAAGTAGTAGGTTGAAATTATGCTTTTTAAAACAAATAAATACATAAACAAATTGATCAACAGACAGGCAGCGCTGAATTCTTTAATCTTAAATTTGGAAACATGCTCTGCTCAACATTGTTCTTGATTCGTTGAAACTTATATTAAAGGTGACTGTTATATGTTGCACTTTTATCAGGGGACGTTCCTAGAGTAAATGGGCAGCTGGCAGTTTCTCGTGCTTTTGGAGATAAAAGTCTTAAATCGCATCTACGTTCTGATCCTGACATTCAAGACACTGATGTTGGAAAGACTGTTGATATTCTTATCCTGGCAAGTGATGGTCTTTGGAAGGTTATGCATCTCTTCTTTGAATTTTTACTTCCTCCTTTTTACAAAAAGAGTTACCATTTTCAAACTTGAAGGACAGTTTCTCATACCGTCACTACCCGTGATATAATTGCTTTCTTAGTGATGTTGGCATGATAGTGAAATTATAATGTTAAACGTGAACATATTGTGTCATTATATATATATATATAGGTTATAAAAAGCTATTGTGTTCTTTTGAGAGATAATTTATTTTCTTGCATAATGGACTCTTTTTGTGGGCCGGAGTGAGTACTGTATGTGTTTTCATAGACGAAGAGGTAAGGGCTTACAACACTATGTGATTAATCCAGGTGATGACGAATCAAGAGGCAGTTGATATTGCAAGACGAACAAAAGACCCACAGAAGGCGTCTAAGCAATTAATAACTGAAGCTCTGAAGCGAGAAAGTAAAGACGATATTTCATGCGTTGTAGTTAGGTTCCGTTGATAAAAAAATCTTACACCATAGCTTTAAGTTGCATATTTTTAAAAATAAGATTTTCTTGCACCAGATGTTAATCAATATTTAGGTAACAAAACTCGATTCTATACCCACTTCGGGTGACCCGACTCGAAAGATTGTCCGAAACGACAAAGAAAGGAAAGAGAGATAAGGTCACCTCTGTGATTCATTCCAGAATGGGGTTTTGTTTTATTTGTTTGATTCGTTTATTTAACTAGGGTTGTGATGTATATTGTCTTGTGGATTTTGCAAAAAATCAAGGAGCCGTTTGTTGAGATTTGATGTTTTCACTTAGATGAGCTGATATATATATATATATATATAAATATTTAAATGCAATTATAATATTTTGTCCTAAATCTTGTCAGGAAGAAGGAAAAAGTCATAATAACTTTAAACTATAATAACTGATATAATCTAATCAATCCCATCATCTTAATATTGTCAATTTATTTTAAGAAGTTATAAATATTTTTTTTTTTTGTTCATAACACATTTGAATTAATAAATAAATTATAAGTTATTTTAAAATAAATTATCATAAATTTATTTCAGAGCGGCTTAAATTTTATTTGTTAATTAAAATAAGCTATAAGATATATAAAAAATAAAGTATTTAGTGATCAATTTTTTTAAATAAGCTAAAAAATAATATTGTATTTGACCTTGACATTTTTCTAAATAGTTAAAATAAATATTTTTAAAATAATTTATATTTAAAAATAAGTTCTAAACTACGAAAATAAGTTTTTCTAAGCAGGGTCAATATTCTAATTGTTCCAATAATAAACATACATTAAAGTAAACATACAATAAGTTTGGGATTGATCGGCAAAAAGTTCAGCTTGATCTCGATTCGAAATATTAACGAGTAGAATACGAGCATACATTAAAGTTCAATTAGTTTGCTCGGACTATATTAAATTATTTTTTTATTGATATTTGATGTAACTCAAGTCGAAACTTCAAACTACTCGGGCTCGATTCGTATTTGTACTCGACTCGATAGTTAAATGAGTCATACACGAGATTTATTTCAAATGTGATAAATTATACGTATATAATCTGAACAACTCATACTCGTCTTTATTCAACTCGTTTTCACCCCTACTACTTTTACGAGTGAGTAGCAAAAAAATATGGTAAGACATGTGAATAAGGGTGCTGAGCTCCATTAAGGTTCAAGTTCGGCTCAACTTCCTTAAAAAAATTTATTTAATTTAACGAGTCAAATTGAGCTCGGCTCACTTCAATCTCAATTTAATGTAAATTCGATAATATTAAAAAATATTATTGTATTAAAATAGAAATATATTTATAATTTTAAAACATACAGCAAGTAATTAATCATCTTTGATTTTGAAATAAAAAAGAGTAATCTATCTATATATATATATAAAGCACAAATAACATTATTTTGGTTCAATATTTAGCCATTTTTTAGACACTTTTGCCCCTCGGTCATTTTTCTTTTTAAAAAATTAATTGTAGTTGCCAGGATTTGAACATTGGTTACTTCAATAGATTATGTATAAGTTTATCATTCTAATAAACTCATATGATGAAATAAATTTCAAAATATTAAATATTGTATGTTTCGCTTAATGATATGTAAATTTGGTTTTTCATTATTTTCAAATATACATATTTTTCATTATCAACACAATTACCGAAATTATCACTTAACTATATTTTAATTATAAATTATTAAACATAAATCTCTAACATATATATAAATACAAATTTATTGCTAA
>JAUMHB010081780.1:0-12050 GCA_032359685.1 Pittosporum tobira | reverse complement strand
TTTGTCGAAAACCAATAATTTTATTTAGTACCTCCAAACATCATATTTATAAAGTTAAAATATCGGGTTCTTACAATCTTGTTATCTTCTAAATTAGATTTTTTTTTAATTTCTTATTTACCATTTAATATAAACAAAAACGAAATTTCACATTAATCTCTAAAAATAATTCTACATTTTAAAGTTTTTTTTCCTGCATAAAGAGAATAAATTTATAAAATCATCATTTTTAAGGATTTTTCTAATTTTATAATAGAGGAAACATAAATGATTGTTATTACGATCAGTTTTAAATTTTAGTACAAATAAGAGCATAAAATGTACTATTATCAATTCAGAGTTCAGAACCCACTTTCTATTTCTATGCTTATGCTGTGACGGGCTTTACAAATTAATATGCCCAAAATATACATCTTCCAAGTTACTACGATTGCATGCCCAATTCCCAGGGCCCACGTTGTTTTCGCCATAGTCCACGTAGTTAAACCCGTGACTACTGACTACGCTACTACAAATTTTTAAAAAAAATTTAGAGACCCTTTACGTGAATATTTTTTTTTATTTTAAATATATTATTTACATAATAAATACGTGCAAATTTATTTTTTTTTTAAAAATATTTAAGAGTTTTAAATAGTTGTAAATTAATTAAAATAATAAAAAAAATTCTACTATTTTACTAAGCAAGGAAACCAATTAAAAAAGAAAGAGCTCACTTTTTTGCTTTATTATAACTAATTTTACGAGCACACACTAGGCGTGTGGCAGATTTTATTTTTTATTTTTTAGTATTTGATGATGAAACATATGATAAAGTTGTAGTTTAACTAATGACAAATTATTTTTAATGCTAAAATTTAAATTTTATAATTTTTAGAATTTAATTTTTACTATAATAATAATAATAATAATAATATTTATTATTATTGACATCACGCCAAAAGCTTAAATAACCTTCCTCCCATTTTATATAGATCTGTAACATTAATTAAACATATAATAGCAGTTTCTGAATATGGTAATACAATTAATTCAAACTTGAAAAAAATACTATGTCAATTAAAAAGGTTTTAAAACTAAAATTGATACGAACTTATCTAAATCTAATATAAACAATTATAAGCATCGTGAATTAACTAAAACCTACTATTATTGAATGATGTTAACATTTAAAAGAATATACTAATTTTCAATTTTATAATTTTACAACAAAGTCTACGTAAATCTAATTTATAAAAGCAAAATTATGAATAAATAAAAATAACATTAACAAATTTAAATTTTAAGATCTCAAATGTGTCTCAAATATAGTACAGGTAGGACTAAGAACTTGTGCTGATAAGTAATTATGAAAAACAATAAATGTTTGTTTAATTATTTTTTAAAAATGATTATAAATAGTTTTTTATAAAAATAAGCAAAAACATCAATTTGAAGCCTTTGCTTTTAAGCATAAATTCAATGATCATGTTTGATCAAGTATAATACTACCATTTATCTGTTCTTATGTAGTACTTTATTACTTTATAAATAGTCCCTCTCTACTTTATATTTTAATATTTCATTTATTCTAAAATTATATATTTTTTATACGTATTAATTTAGTATATTTGCAAATTTATAAATTTTAAAATTGAAGTGAATTCATTTTAATCTGATTGATTTTAAAGTTAATATTGTAAATTATAAATAAAATATTATTACGCACAACTTTGAAATTTAAAAATTTAAATTTTTTATATTATAATTTAAATTTTCAGAATAAAAATTATATCTCTAATTTTATAATGGAGGTATTATTGTTTTTATCTTTTTTGTCATTTTATCTTTAAATAAGTATAAACACTTTATATAATATCAAACACTTCATACTTTTCTACCTCTATAAATATATTTTTTTATAATCAAGCACAAATTATTCATAAAAATTTATATGTAAATTAAAATAATAAACAAAAATAATAAGCATTTTTTTAAATAATGCCAAAGAGGCTCTATAATTCCGAAACTGACTGTTACCTAATTTTGACCAACGAGTACTGAAGTTTCCCTTTTCAAAACGGTTGAGTTTATAACACGCGGGACCGGGTTTCCAACGCCATAATCGCTCCCAATTTGGCACAGAGAGAGGATTACAGAGTGTATTGGCAGTGATCGATCAAGAAAAATGGCGATGGCCGGTTTGTATCGGCGCGTCCTTCCATCTCCTCCTGCAATCGATTTTGCTTCATCCGAAGGAAAGGTATCTCTAATCTCTCTCTTCAGTATACTCGGTGAATTTCAATCATAACTCTTTTCAGAATTAGGGCTTTTATACTTTTTGTAGTGATTGAATATAAAAATAGTGGCTGAATGAATTTAAAAACATGTTTGCTTCAGTATTTTGTAGAGCTTGCTTTAGTTGTATGGTTAGTATACTTGAATTTTGTTGTAGTGTAGTAGTCATTGTTTGAGTTTTACACGCCAGAGTGAAGGAAGTATGAAGTAGGGTCGTTTAACTAACTGAGCTAGTCGGTACTCCGATCGACTTGCTTGATAAGTACTTGTGCATAGTACATTGAATTTTATACCTTTACTTGTTCTATTTATTTATTTTTATTAATGTAACTTATAGGAAAAATGTGTATGGACTTAAGCTGAGCTTATCTCCAGCGACATCAAGTTTATATGTATACACTATAATAATTTGAAAATTTAAATGACATATTTAAATTCTCGATTTCCAGTTGTGATGGATAAAGCTCCTTTCTTGCAAACGGAAGTAATTATGTTCAAAGTTCAAACTTGAGCATCACTGATAATTAATTACTTGTAAAAGCCCTAGAGGGAAGAGAATGCTGAAAACTGTTTGATTTGAAGCTCTGGAATGTTTTAGTCTTACTTCACTGCTTACTGCTTAGATGTAGTTAATTTGGGTTGCATGCTCGTTATCCTTTTTCAGTACATTGCAGGAGAGCATATTTACTTGGGGTGGATTCCTGTTCCTTTTGTGCATATTGAATTAACTTTCTACTTATTGCTGGCTGTTATTTCATTCCTAGTAAATAATCTTGGTTTGTGTATTGGATCTGCAGCAACTTTTCTTCGAGGCCATTAAAGGTGGGACAATGGAATCCTTTTTTAAGTTGATTTCGTATTTTCAGACTCAATCAGAACCTGCATATTGCGGTTTAGCCAGCCTTTCCATGGTCTTGAATGCCCTGGCTATTGATCCTGGTAGAAAATGGAAAGGTAACTTTCATGCTATCAAAGTGGTGGTGGTTAATAGATGTTGTTATCCTGTCTTGTTTAGTGGTCAAAGTTTGACTTGGACATGAGAAGGGGAAAACATGCTGAAAGTTTGTTAATTTGTTACACAATTTTCAATTTGCAAGTACACACGACTCTGCATGCAGTTTAGACCAGTGCTACCTAATTCGTGGTACGATTTGGTATGCGGTACGCTAAAGTACCGGTACGCGATTCGTCAGGGGTAGACTTACTAGCTACTATTTAGATTATCTATATTCTAGTGTTTTTTACCATGCCCATATTATATGCCCATAGTCTTTTATATTTATGTAAAACCATAGTATTTGTCAATAAACATGTATATATACTTTGATTGACAATTTAGTAGCCCTAATAATACAACAATATTGCTTTAATTATCTCTAAATCACACTTATTTATAGTATGTAAATGGGTTTGCTCAATATTGAGAACTAGTACGCGAACCCACCGCGAGTCGGTTCGTGAGAACTGATTCGCAGTTCGCTTGATGACCTAGAGAATCTGGTAACCCTAGTTTAGACATGTCTCAGAGGATCTACATTTTGTTGGTTTTTAGACACCAGGGCATGGGACTGATGCATTTTTTCTCTGTTAATATGAACTTCCTCCTATATGTTCATGCATACTTCATACACTTAGATTTTCTCCAATAGATGCACAAACAATTTATATATTTGTTCTCAATAACTATAGTATTAAAAATTTACCAAAATAACTATAGTATTCGCTTTGAATGGTACATCATGCGGCATGGATCTTTTTTGCACAGGGCCTTGGAGATGGTTTGATGAATCGATGCTGGACTGTTGTGAACCTCTGGAAAAGGTTAAAGCTAAAGGCATATCCTTCGGGAAAGTTGTGTGCTTAGCTCACTGTGCCGGTGCAAAAGTCGAAGCTTTCCGCACAAATCAGAGCACCCTTGATGAGTTCCGTAAGCGGGTCATTGCATGCTCTGCTTCAGACTACTGCCATGTCATCTCTTCTTATAACCGTGGGACCTTTAAACAGGTAACCATTAAGTTTAGCTTCTTTGGTTAATATTATCGTCGTTTACTAGGCAGATTTTCACTCGCTCATGCGTGAATACAGTAATAAGAGTAATTATTTTTAATTAGTAAAACACAATAATTTTTTGATTCAAATTTTAGAATTAATTAATTTAATTATAGTCAATACAATTGTGAAAATCTTGAACTATTTGAAGAACTCTTTTAGTTATAAAAAATAATTTTTACTTCGTAATATTCATCCTTGGATAGATAATTAATTTATTATACACTCCTTAAAAAAAGGGAGATATTAGCATCTTTCATAGATGGTACATCTTTCCGATTTAGTATATGTGTCACTCATAAAAATAAATATCAAGAATATCAAGAAATTGTACTTATCGTGACCTAATTTCTAAATATGTTCGCTTTCAAATAATATCTTTTTCTTAGTCTAAAGTCCTTTTCTTTTTAAATAATCTTATTAATGAAAACCATTTTAGTAAAGTTTTTCAAATGCTAACTTAGATACGGTCTAAATGATAGGAGTAAAGAAGGTGGTACATAGAAGACAAAATAATGGTGCAAATAGGAGGGTACTTTAGTAATAATACAAAAGGCGCTGACCCATGTCCATAACACGTCTTATTCTCTTTTGTAGGTAGAATAGGTTATTTGATATTCAAGTAGGAAATCTTATCAACTTCAATAGGAATAGCTTTTTTTTTTTAATTTTTAAATCTTGTAATTAACGTACCAAATATTTAAAACAAGGTCCAGTGAGTTTGATCGTGCAAAAGTATAGTAGTGCCCTACAAACTAGGAGTATCATGTACACCTGAATATCAAAGGGCTTTCTTGTTTGGAAGTATCTTTTTGCTCTACTAAGGCCATGCATGTCATTATACCTTAACTCATGACAATGACATGATAAAAACCTTCATATGATTTTACTGCAGACGGGAACAGGTCACTTTTCACCTATCGGTGGTTATCATGCTGGAAGAGATATGGCATTAATATTAGATGTTGCACGGTTTAAATATCCTCCTCATTGGGTCCCACTTACCCTTCTTTGGGAAGCCATGGATACCTTGGATGAAGCAAGCGGACATCGCAGAGGGTATGCATTTCTTTATTCATTTCTTAGACATTGTCATTAGAATTATAGATTGTTATAACCTATCAAATTTAAGTGCTTTCACCCAAAGCACTGCTCCATGGGCATTATGCCCTGTACATTTTCCATCTAAAACTTAACTAGGTTAAGTATTTAATTTGCACTGTGGTCCAAAATAGAAGGGGGTTCTTGAACCACAGGGGAGGTCCTTTGCAGTCTAGGTAAACCATAGGAGCACAAAGTGTCATTTGGCCTTTGTATCAGACAACTATCTTAGTTGTCTTGCATATGGTCCTAATAAGTTTGCTTTTTATTTATTCTTTGACAAGTTATAGTCCAAATCACCTTGAAACTTTGTTAGTCTTCTTTCTCCAGGTTCATGCTGATATCTAGGCTTAACCGTGAACCAGCACTGCTTTATACCCTGGTATAATTTGTTTGACTAGCAATACAACGTTAAACTGCTGTTGGAAACAATTGAGAGTGCATAATCCATATAATTTAATTATGTTTTTTGTTAATTTCTGAAACCGTTTTTTGTATTTTTCAGAGCTGTAAACATGAAAGTTGGTTCAGAATTGCAAAGTACTTGGTGGAAGACGTTCCAGTACTATTAAGTTCAGAAGAGGTAGAAGACATAAAGGATGTTCTCTCCATTATTTTCAAGTCTCTCCCATCAAAATTCGATGAATTCATCAAGTGGGTTGCAGAAGTTCGGAGAGAAGAGGATGGTGGTCAAAGCCTAAGCCAAGAAGAGAAAGGAAGGCTGAGTGTGAAGGTCAAAATGTTATAAGTCAACTTTTCAAAAGTCTAATATGCTCTTATATATTGAAACGGAGGTAGTAGTTCTTGGTGAATTCAACTTGCTGTATTTCTTCTTTTGCAGGAAGAAGTTATGAAACAAGTTCAGGAGATTGGTCTTTACGACAGCGTGACTAATTTTTTATCTTCAGGAAAATCATGTTGCCAAGGCACATCATCATTGAATACCGAAGAAAATTTGCCTGGTATTGCAGCAAATATCTGCTGCCAAGGAGCAGGGTTTATGGAGGGAAATAATGGATCTTCCGATGCGTTCTGCTGTAGCAAAACATGTGTGAAATGCATAAAAGTCAACGGAGACAAGCCTGTTATGGTTGTATCTGGAAAGGTGGTCAAGGGCAACGATGAGCAACAAGTGGATATACTAGTTCCTTCATCTCCAACAAAGCTCAGTAACAGTGCCTGTGGTACAAGTAATTACAGTGTGGCACACCCAGCAAGCAATGATGTTTTAACTGCACTTTTACTGGCCTTGCCTCCCCAGACCTGGTCTGGTATAAAAAATGAGAAGCTTTTGCAGGAAGTACTTAGCCTTGTTTCAACAGAGAACCTTCCTACTCTGCTTCAAGAAGAGGTATATGTTTCTGTTATTTTCTTATTCCGCAGTTCTTTTTTACTAGTTGAAAATAATTCTTTTTTTTAATAAATTCGTAGCTACTTCAAGATAAATGGATACCTATACATTCATTGCTTTTTATTTTGTGGTACCTTTCTTTTTTCATTTCCTTGTTTAAATGAACGGGTATTTTTTCTTTATTACTACTTCCGTTCCAGAAATAGAGATGATTATTCTTTTTGGTACGTTATAAAATTAGAGATAGATTTCCATTTTATTACCATAAAACCCCCATGATATTCCTAATTGATCATTTCATTATAAATATAAATGAAATTTTACACCATCTTTACATAAAAAGTGTTTTAAAAATACTTTTCTTTTATGTAAAATTTTTAATGGAACATTTATTTTTGAAAACCGTCGCTTTATTAAGTTATCTTTAATTTTGGAATAGATGGAGTATTTTTATTTTTTTATTTTTTGGAGAAAATATGCTATTCAAAATAGTAATATGCAGCTAATAAGATCAGATGAACCTCCCAGTTTCTAAAGCATAAAACCTTTTCTCATATTCAGCTAGAGAGGTTACATTTGAATTATTTACGGTTGTAGAGTCAATAAGGTCGTTTTTTCTTATTATATTTCATGTAAATGACAGATTTTGCACTTGCGAGGCCAGCTGCTCATGCTCAAAAGATGCAAAGATAACAAGGTAGAGGAAGAACTCAGTGCACCCTTATTTTAACACCCTTTGTCTTTTATTTCTTATAAATCATTCCGTTGTAAGCAAATATTACCTCAAAACCTATTTTGAGGACATAAAACCTTTAAAGCTTCATAATAATGTATATCTATAATAAGCACACTGCAGAAAGGCTTTATATTACCCTTTTTAGGTCATATCTCGAGCAAACAGTGCTGCCCAGAGATTGAAATATTTTGGCGATAAAGCAAAGCTCCTGTCTCATAGATCAAAAGGCAGTTTAAAGTGCAACACTATCAGTAGGGATGACGATGATATTCCGACTTATTCAGTTAACATGAACTTACTCGGAACACGAGTTATTCACGGCGGCGGGTTTGTGAAGAAATTCTTACACCCGTCTCAGGTTTGTGTTGGGCTCAGACAATTGACTGCCTGTCCTAGATCCTTCTTGTGACCTTCGCATATACGGAGTATAAGAATATATTCATTCGAGACATCCAACTTACCATTTGAATTGCTTACTGCCTGCCAGCTTCCTAACTGTAAAGATTTATTTGGTACAGCTCTTTTAATACATGTATTAGTTTTTCTTACATAGGTGAAGATAAAAATTGTTGGGAGAGAGTATCTGGAATGGATGGTATAATTTTACCACGCATAATAATTTCTTTTTGTTAGTTCTGTATGAATGAATAGGTAATTATTTTTTGCCCATTTAAAATTTGAATCCGGCCGGTTTAAAGTTAGACTCGAGTTTGTTAAAAAATTTGTTTATTTTAGCGAGTTGAGTTCAAATTTGATTTATATGTTAAGAGTTTGATAATATTATATATTTTAAACTATTCATAAAACACATGGATTCGATTTTGTTATTAGTTCAAGAACTTAGAGAAAAAATCTTGTTTGTTTTAGAGAGAGAGAGAGAGAGAGAGTTCGAGACGAGCTCCGGTTGACTCATTTGACCACTGTGCCCTCAGCCGTTCTTCATTAATCTTTTAGTGGTGGTGCGACTTTTGTTCAGATACAAAATAGAGTCTCGTTTTCTAATTTCAGGGAAAATTAATGCGCAAGTAGCCTATCACGGTTGACCAAAAATAATTTCCATGCCGCCTGGGAAGGAGACTAAAATTTTAATTGGCAAAAAAGGAATTAAAAATTTGAGCCCAGCCCAAACTGACTTGTTCCGGTCGAGTTTCCCCTTGGAATGGAACGCACTTTTATATTTTTAAATTTTAACAAATAAATTGAATTCTTAAAAGTCAGTATTGACAGGAAATAATCTAATAAAAATGTGAAAGCATAATCTATATTTAAATTTTTAAAGGAGTGAATTACCCTTGAAGAAGAGAGCAAATTCTCCAAAAATGGTCAACCCAAACTTTTCTGGTTCCAATTAGAGTAGCATTTTTCCTGCTTAAAAGTATTTTGTGCTTCTACACAGCTTACTACTGGGTAACTATTTGACTTTTAATTTAGTTTTTGTTTTGATTGCTACTTTTCAGCTACATCATTCTATAGTTTTGATCCAATTATAAATAGATGAAAATAAATTATGTACTGTGTTTAACAACTGAAAGTTAACCATACCGACTTGGGTCACCCTCTAATATGCCAACCAACATTAGTTAACAATTAAGGTGTTAGCTACGGTGTTTTTTAAAAAAATAAAAAAATAAAAAAATGTCCCAATTATTGTGGGTCACCCTTTAATATATCACCCTTTAGGGTTTGTTTGACAAATTGATTATAATTTATTTTCATAAATTAATTAAAATAAAATCCTTTATTCTGAATTATTTAAAAATATATATAAATTAAATATAATTTTTATTGTTAATTTATTTAAAAAATTAATTAATATATACTTTTTTAAAATTATAATATATTTTAATTAATAAATAAATTATAATTTATATTGAAATAAATTGCGTCCAACAAGGAATAAGTTTGTATTGTATTTGATGGTTATTTTAGTAGTTTTAATTATCAATTTTTAAATTTAATTGGGAGTTGTTAACACATATTCTGTCTTGATGATGTAATAGTATTATTGATATTTGATAGTACCGACGAATGACCTGTACCGTCAATGGATTTCCGAGCAGGCGCAGTGACCTTCATTGAAATTTCGAGGGGTGGCGGCCTAGACCGGGTAGCTTAATTACCGACATAAATTAATATTTTTTATTTAATTATAATTTACAAAAGAAATTTAAAATAATTCATAAAGTTATAATTTAAAATAATTCATAAAGTATACTTATAATAAATTAATATTTTATAATATTATAATATTTTATAATACTAGAATTGAAACACCTATATAATTTGAGACCATATAAAAAAATAATTATGTAAAATGAGTTAATACCTCCATCAAAAAAAAGAATGATACAACTATCAAAAGTTCTTAAATTAAAAAAAATTCACTTAATAATGAGAGAGAAAAAATCTAGAACATTTAAAATTTGAACAACCCTACATAAATAACTCATACATAAATATAAATCATATAATTTTATTTATATATGTGTTATGATATTTTTTTTTTTAAATATTTTTTTTATATTTAAATTTGTAACTTCTTTTCTCAGGATAGATGAGAGTATTATTATATAATATTAAAGGGTAATTTTTTTTTTTTTATATTTAAATTTCCAGCGAATAGCGATAAGGTGATGATGGGTTATAGGATCAAACCTATACTAACTGGCCTGGAAGAGAAAAGAGAACAAAATCTCGAAAATCTGGCGTTTCAGCTACAATTCGCAGAGAGTAAAATGTAACACCGAGTTCAGAACAAAATAAAATGTTTTATTACTTTATAAGTTGGAGAAATTTAAGTTTGGTTCGAAATTAGATATATATTTTATAATTATAATTAAATTATAAAATTTAAGAATATATTATTCAATTCCAACACTATTATAATTGATATAACAACAAAAATGACTTCTAATTAATTTAAACATAATTAGGGCTTATTTTTGTATCCTAGCTTTGAGAGACCCTTTCTTGATTACAAACTCCTCTTGTAAAACACTAACAAATCTAGCCGATGTGAATAAAAGACCACACACGTAGTGAGTGATAAACTGGTATTTAAGTTTTTTAAGTTCTCTTGGACTCACTCCCACGTGTCTGCCTGAAAATATTTAACTTTTATCTATTTTTTAATTAGCAGACATAGGGAGAGGTGATACATGATTGCCCTTCTTAATATTTTAAGACACGTATTCTGAAATATTTGGTTAATCATTTTTAAAATACTTTATAAAAATAATTTGTTAGATAAAGACAAAAAAAATCAGTTTATAAAAGCCATCATAATTTAAATTTATTTTCAATTATTTGGTAAAAGAAATTTAATAGTATTAAAATCACTTTATACACTACAAAAAACACTCGACATCAAGTCAATTTCAGAAAAAAAAAAATAAAAAAAAAAAGTCTCAAAGACCATACTCAGTCTGCGCCAACCACCTTATTAGTATATGAAATTCCATAACAAAGTCAGAAACGACGTTCGGCCAAGGATAAATTGAATTCCCTTTGCTCCACCATCTATAAAAATATTAATTAATATTCTGGACGCAACGTTATTATTTAATAGTGCACTTGCTTCTGCTGGATTTTTGTATATCCGGAGAGATAAGAAGATCGATATGGAAGGAGGAAGAGAGAGTAGTAATGGCGGTAGTATTCATCATCCTCTATTGAGAGGGAGAAGGAGAGAGCTCAACAGCTACAACCATGGTTTATCTTTATCTCAAATGCAAACACTGTCTTCCATTTGTGAAACTTTCCTCCCTCCCCTGCCACCCAATTCCACCATCACCAATGCCGCCTTCTCCAAACTTTCAGGGTCTCAATCTCCAATCCCAGAGGAGGTAGTTAAAGACACCAACATTTCCATAAACGGGCCCAGTTTTATCTTTTTCAAAGTTCTTTTTTTTTTATTATTTTTAATTTCTATTTTTGGAATAATGAATTGCTTTTCATGGGTTTTGTTTTTCTTGTATGCTGGTTTAGGTTGCAGAGACAATGAAGAAGAGGATTTTACCTGAAGCTGTGTTATTGATAACCTTGGTGCTGAAGTTTCTTTCCACAAGATTGGGATCTTTGTTGCTTTGTGGGTCTGTCTGTTTAGATTGGAGGTGGCCATTTGTTCACAAATTTCCTGAATTACCTCTGAAGCAGAGAGAGGAGATTCTCCAAAAATGGTCGAGGCAAACTCTTGTGGTTCCACTTAGAATTGTGTTCGTGCTGCTTAAGGTCTTGTGCTTGTACACAGCTTACTCTTGGGTAATTGTCTCTCGCCTTCATCTTTCCTTGATCTGTACCTTTACTAGTTTTTTATTTATTTTTATTTTTTAGTCTTTTTTTTGTCTCATTTTAAACAGTTTTATTACTGTGTTTTAAAATTTTTAGTTATACCCGATTAATCCCGTTTAAACGTTCAACAAATCTAAACAATAAATGAATGTCTAACCGTTCTCAAATTTAAACAATTTTGACCGAAATATTCAAATTTTTCTGGCGATGCAAATTTTTAAAGGGGCATTAAGTGATGTGAAATTA
>JAUMHB010081769.1:0-12051 GCA_032359685.1 Pittosporum tobira | reverse complement strand
CACTTATTCAAATCGTACCAAAAGATAAATAATTACAAAAAAAGTTAAAAGAATTCCAGCATATCAAATAAGAAGAGCATTGAGGAGAGACATACATGTGGGCTTGTTTGGTACCAATTATTGAAATTGATTATAAATTATTTTTAAAAATTAACTACGTTAAAATTATTTATTTTTGTTAATTTTTAAAAAGTTATATGTTAAGTATAATAATCTTATCAATTTATTTTTAAAAAATTAGTTCATATATATTTTTTTAACTTATAATATATTTTAATTAACAAACAAGTTATAAACTATTACGAAATAAACAATATTAAACAAGCACATAATTACACAAAAAATTCAGATTGGATACAGAATCTGCTGTTGACATCTGACATTTTACCAGATAGATTTTTCGGGTCCAGAAAGATTTTTTAAGGCTAGAGCATATGAGAAGGGACGAATGGGTTTTGGAATGATGAGCAGCATAGATGGGATGCAGTACTACATTACGAATAGAGTGTCAATTGGTTTATCATTTTTTCTTTATTTTTTTTTTAAACCCGTAAATAAAAGAAAAAAAATTTATTAATTTTTTGTTATAAACTTACAAATACGAAAAAATAAAATATGAATTTTTTTTGTTATTTTATATTTTAAAGTTTTTGTTCATTTCTTTTATGTCTAAACTCATAAACATAGCGTAAATAAAACAAGACAAATTGATTATTAAACAAGTGCTTATTTCGTCGTCTTAAATTAAGTGTAATATTTTTTTTAGAGGTCCAAAATAATTTTAATACTTTTTTTTTTTTAAAAGTTAAAAGAATATAATATGTCTAACTTATTCTTATTTTATTAAATAAATATAAATGACCTATTACTTTAACTAACATTCAAATAGAGTATTATATTATTTTAACTATTATTCAAACATTATGAACTATCATTATTTAAAATTATAATATTATAAAAATAATTTAAATATTTTTTTTTATAATTAAATATTTTATTTAATTTGAGACGGTAGTAAGTAGTGATTAGGCCCACGCTTTAGGTGAGGTCGGGAATTCCAACTTCTTGTGTGCGATAACACGTGTAACCAAACAAAAAAACATGTGTAACTTAACCGTAGTAGTTAGTACACAAATTACTACATTAAACAAAAATAATAAATAAATTGAGACAAATTGAAAAGAAAGATTAGACTAATATTATGTTTGTAAGTTTATCAAGCTATGGAAAAAAAAAAAATTGTAAAAAAAAAATTGATAATTCTCATACAAACCTCACTTCACAATACAACAAAATTATAATATTATAAAAATAATTTAAATAATTTTTTTATAATCAAATATATTATTTAATTTAATTTAAAACGGACGTGAGTGGTGATATGGCCTACGCTTTAGGTGAGGCCGGGATTTCCAACTTTTTGTGTACGATAACATGTGTAATTCAACAACTCAGCAGTAGTCCAGCTGGCCTTTTTCAAAGGAGAGACAAGGGGTTAAATTTTTGTTGGTAGCATTAGTGGATATTATTTTAAAAATATTAAGTAAAATTTATTATTAAAAATTAAATATGTGTGTAAATTTATTTTTTATAAATTTATAAATGGTTAATTATTGAAATTGATTATATAATATATAAAAAAAAAAACATGTGTAATTCAAGTTAGCCAAACAGCAAAAACATGTGTAACTCAACGTAGTGGTTACTACACACAAAGTCAGCCCCCCATAAAACGTTAGCTGCTGGTATTAGGTGTGACTGTTGGGCAATTATGTATCAAAAAAGTAAACCCGTAAACTGCGCACCCACATAACATTAAAACTCATATAGTCAAATAATAATTAAATACTCAATTAATTTTAAAATTAAAAATATTATTTTTTTCGTCTTAAAAAATTTATAATAATTTGATTTTGTGTGAAATTTAAAAAATGTGTTTGATATTATAATTTTAAATAAAAAAATATTGAAATAGTAGTTAAAATAGTAAGACCATATTTGATAAAATAATAATAATTTAGATAATTAATATTATTAAAATTTTTAAATTAGGTATATTACAAATAATGTGAGACATTCAAAAAAAATAAATGTTTAAATATAAATGAGATGAAGGGAGTATAAAAGAAGATAACTTTTGTAAATAAATATTTTATTATATTTATATAAAAATATTTTTAAATAATATTATAAATTTTTATTTATATTTAAAATCAAAAATAAATCAAAAATATCACAATGTATTATGATTATAAGATAACCTGATTTATTTGTAGTGGTTTAATGTCACAATTTAATGTTTTTATGTAATTTATTGGTGAAAATGCTGTGGTTGCTCCAATTCTCTGACAGTCCGTGACTGTATCTTTGCCTCTCCAATAAATCTAATCTAATGTGGTATTGAAAAGTAGTTGACAGTTCTTCACTCCGTGTCGCCGTGTCAATAAAGACTTCCACTTCTGGACACAAAATTTCTACGTACAGATTTGTTGGTTGGTCAAAAGTCAAAGCTCACCGCTTCCACTAGCTCAACTCAAATAATATTCTTTCCATTCCATTTCCACCTTATGCTTTCCTTTCCGAGTTCCTTTTCCATCTCTACCAAACTCTACCTCTAGATCTGAGCTCATTCAAACCTAGGGTTTCTCAGCTCCTTGCTGTTCATCC
Source organism: Pittosporum tobira (assembly GCA_032359685.1). Classification (NCBI taxonomy): domain Eukaryota; kingdom Viridiplantae; phylum Streptophyta; class Magnoliopsida; order Apiales; family Pittosporaceae; genus Pittosporum; species Pittosporum tobira. The sequence goes on along the minus strand of JAUMHB010081769.1, from coordinate 9,384 downwards.
TCACACATTTCCAACCATACCCATTTTTTCCGCGTCCCAAAATCTTGTTTACATCTCCAATTCGTCAAGAATCAAGATTAGTCCAGTTTCATTGAATAGTATCAACTTCGGATTCTGAAAAAATCGTTTTAGGTATTTGAAGTGATTGTATATGTGCTGATTTCTAGGAAGAGTTGATGTATTCTGTGTTTGGATTGTTTTTAAGCTTGAATTTGTATGTATATTAGTACTGTAAATTCAGCTGGAATGTTATTTATTGAGTAGCTTAAGATTTGGATTCTGGAGAGACCATTTTGGCCGAAGTTCAGGGTATTGAAAATTGGAAACACATCTGGGGGTAGAATTTGACTAAACTGACCTCACGGATGTGTTTGGAACGTGGAAATTTGTAGGAACTGAATGATTTTGTAAGCACTCGTGAGCAGGAACCAATAAATAGTGGGTTCAGCTGCCATAAATAGGTGGAGTATTGATTTGGTCACGAGTGTAGTAAGTGTAGTATTTATTGGAATGGTTGTGAGTTTGAGCAGTTAAGGGCATTTTGGTGTATGAGATTTCAGTCTGGTTTTGTAGTAGGAAGGTGATGTTCTGAGTAATGGCGCTTAAGGTTTCAGCTCCTGAAGCTGCCAAGGTTGCAATTCAGTCAATTGGACGCGGATACGATATTTCGGTAGATCTGAGGCTAAAGTATTGTAAAGGGGATCGGACGAATCCGCGATTGATTGAATTTCATGAGGATCAGGGTAGAGAGATTGTTCTTCCTGGTGGGATTGTGATTCCCAATGTGTCCAAAGCAATAAAATGTGACAAAGGGGAGCGCACTCGGTTTAGGTCTGATGTGCTCTCTTTCCAGCAGGTAACCATAATTTGTGATGATTGGTTAAGTTTCACACTTGCTCATTGCTTAAATAAATATACCTAAATATGTTGCTTTTAAAAAGAATATGCACTTGCTCATTGCTGAAAAGAATTATATCTAAATATAATGCTTATGAAAAGAATGTGGGCTGTATTATTACTACTATTATATAACTTTATATATCGGTAATCTGCTTTTGCATGTAGATCATGGATAGCAATTTTAGAATGAGAACTGTATGAGATTGAGTGAACTTGTGAAGTGACTTGGGTTTTTTTTTTCATTTATTTTATTTGGTGGATATTCTAATATATTAGAATTGATGGATAAAAATCTTCATTTCTAGTTTCTGAGTTGGGGGTTTGCTCAACCATCAATATATATTTCAACATTTCCATTTTCTGCACTGCAGATGTCAGAGCAGTTCAACCAAGAAATATCATTGACGGGAAAAATACCTTCAGGACTCTTCAATGCTATGTTTGAATTTACTGGCAGTTGGCAGAGAGATGCAGCCAATACCAAAGCCCTTGCTTTTGATGGAGTTTTCATCACACTGTACACAGTTGCACTGGAAAAGACTCAGATGGTACTGTCTGATCATGTGAAGAAAGCCGTTCCATCAACATGGGATTCCGCTGCTTTGGCAAGGTGAAATAAACTGCTCACACACACACACACACTTTTGTGATGAGACACTTGATTCATTTTGTTTTTCATGCTTAGTCTTCAAAGCTACACACTGTCAAGATTCTGGCGGTGGTTCTCTGTTTTTGTATTATAATTATTTTAACTCTGATTATGTTCTTGATTCGGTTCTTAGGTCATGTCTTGGAGACCAAATATCTTAGAGTTTGACATTGGGCAATAGGAAATGAATTTGTTGGTTTAATGGGTTGGGGAAGGTAGATGAGAAATTTAGGTGCAAGTAAAGATTCGCTATACTGTTATTGCTTAGCTTTCTTAAAGCAGTGGCACGTACTGTCTTATTAATTCTAGATCATCAGGTCAACTACAATAGTGGGACCAGATTGTAAGTGTTGCTTTATTTGAATTGGCCAGTGCTAAATCTCATCAGCTTTGAATGCTTCATTTGAGGCTTTGACCTTGTCTTTTTTACTTTCTCATAAACTGTGCTTCATTTCATTTTATCTTATTCTTGGATGTGTCCGAAACTGAATTAATGAAAGTTTATACAAGTATGCTACCAGTAATTTAAGTAATCTTATTGCAACAATTTGGGATCCATTGTCCATACATGAGTCTTGTTTTGCATACCATTGTCTTCAAGAAATAGCCTGTACTAGATTCTGATCGTCCCTCCTAATTATGAGTATTGATTGAAGCACTTTTTCTTTTGACATACCAATTTGTTATGTTTTCACCAAAAAAGAGAAAAATGATTTGCTATGTTCTATCTTTCTAATTATGGACATCAACAGTGTCAGAGTGTGTGTGTGTGTGTGTGTGTGATTGAGAAACTCATCCCGTTTTATACAGAATTGGACGGGAGGGGTTGGCTATTTCAGCATCCAAGTGTTGGGAATAGGTTTTCTCATTCTATCAACCCACACGCCCCCGGATAAGGACAAAAGTTACTATGATTCCCTTATTAATTTCCAGTTAGATATATCCTCCTTGTGTACAAAAGGCCTTGTTGTTTTTTGAGTTCGTCAGTGTGGGGTTGCTGTGAATGGACTGGACATAAAGTTACTCTTTGGCACTATTTGTAATTGAAGACTTAAAATTACATTATGATGCTTCATGGCCTGGCTGCATTCCACTATACCAATAAATCTGGTTATCCCCTAAATATTTTTATGTAAAATAACAAAGCATATGTTTGCAAAATATGCACATGGTTCATAATGTAATTATATTGCCAAAATTTGATTGGGGCCAACTCACTAATGATATTAGTATTTCTACTCATATTCACGTAGCAGTTTTACAGACTGAAATGAGCCATATACTCATATTTTAATCCGTACGAAAGTCCATATCTCCACTTTACAGAACTGACTGAATACTTAAAATCATATCCTGCATTGCGTTGTCCATTGATGCATTAGTAACTTTACATAATAGATTGGCTTTTGGCTTGATCCAACTGTCAAATTTTACTGTTCAACTGATTTTTGTGGTTTTATTTTTTTCGTTCCAGGTTTATTGATAAATTTGGCACTCACATTATAGTTGGTGTGAAAATGGGAGGGAAGGATGTTATATATATGAAGCAGCAGCATTCGTCTTCACTTCAACCTTGTGATGTACAGAAGAGGTTGAAGACAATTGCAGATAAGAGATTTGTGAGTGTGAGTGGACAACATGGAATGGATCCTGAGCAGGTCCATCAGAATGACAAGGTTTTTCCTAGTTTGTTTCTGCTTTCTGCTACCTTTTTGAATAAATAAGTATTAGTTGTAAACAGGTGTTTATGTTAGTTATAGAAAAATGATGTTCTGTTTTTTATATTGTTGATTCTGTTACAACTGTGTCCCATAATGTAATGTAGAATCAAATATGCCCACTTAAAATTTTTGGAAATAAGCATTCAAGGCTTCTTACTGTAGTCATACATTTGGAATAAATCTTTCTGGGTTTTCCTTTTATCTATTTTTTTGTAAGTTATTTCAGTAGCTGTTAAAGGAGTGATATATGTATATGCAGTCCACTTACTTTCTACATGTCTTAAATGATCATTCCAGTTTCAAATCAGGGAGCAGAGGCTGCGGTTTGCAGATACCAGCCTGTCAAGCTCTTATTCATACAAGGAGGTATGATCTTCTATATTACTGTTCGTATCTAGTTGGATTTCTTGGCTCAAGAGTAATTTTTTTTCTTCATATTTTATGTGCATTGACTATACTTTGAATTTCTTTACAGGACATAGTAAGCATTTGCAAGAGGAGAGGTGGAAGCGATAATAAAAACCAAGACCATAACGAGTGGTTACACAGTGTACAGTTGGAGCCTGATGTCATCTCAATGTCCTTCATCCCAATAACCTCTCTGTTGAATGGTGTCTCCGGGAGTGGATTCTTGAGCCATGCCATAAATCTTTACTTACGCTGTGAGCAACATGTCATCCTTCTTTTCATGCAATTTTCTGCGTTTAGATAATTTGGAATAGTACACCATCTCTAATTTTTTTAATTTTTTATTTGTCTCCAACTTGCAGATAAGCCACCAATCGGGGAACTCCATCAGTTTTTGGAATTTCAACTTCCGCGGCAGTGGGCGCCTATATTCAGTGATCTTCCCCTTGGTCCACAACGGAGGCAACAGAGCACAGTGTCTTTGCAGTTCAGTTTTATGGGTCCTAAGCTCTATGTCAACACCACTCAGGTTACCTTCTTGTCTTGTTGGCCAGATTGCTCTTTTTTCTTCCTTGATCGTGTACACTATTGAAGAAATATTATTCTAGTTTATGTCTTGGAGGACTGAAACCATGTTTGAGGCTTAGTGTCTCTAAAATTCATAGGGCTGCAAATGAACCGGCTTTAAACTTGTCCCTGTATATCCAGTTATCCACTAAGATCACTTCATGACAGGTTGATGTAGGTAAGAGGCCCGTCACGGGCCTCCGGCTATATCTAGAGGGAAAAAGAAGCAACCGTTTGGCAATTCACATGCAACATCTCTCCTCTCTTCCCAAAGTCTTCCAACTCGAAGATGATCCAAATGGCAACTTTCCCAAAGAATCCCATGACCGTAAATACTACGAGAAAGTTCAGTGGAAGAACTTCTCCCACATCTGCACCGCTCCAGTTGAATCCGACGAGGATCTCTCTATAGTTACCGGGGCCCAGTTAGAGGTTGGTGATTACGGGTTCAAAAGAGTTCTCTTTCTGCGACTCAGGTTCTCAACTGTATTAGGAGCGGTTTTAGCAAAGCATCCAGAATGGGATGGGTCTCCCGGTTTGGCTCGTAAATCTGGGCTTATATCAACTCTGATAAGTCATCATTTCACGGGAGTCCAGAAGCCACCTCCACAGCCGGCTGATGTGAATATTAACTCTGCCGTTTACCCAGGGGGCCCACCGGTTCCGGTCCAAGCACTGAAGCTCTTGAAATTTGTTGACACAACGGAGATGACAAGAGGCCCACAAGAAGCTCCTGGATATTGGGTCGTATCTGGAGCGAGACTTGTGGTTGAGAAGGGCAGGATTTCGCTAAGGGTCAAGTACTCATTACTGACTGTAATATTACCAGATGAAGAAGTTCCGGAGGAAGCCTAACATATTTTTTTACAGTATAATTTTTCAACTTTTGGAGGAGCATGAATCTTTGACACGTACGTAGCCCCATTTTGAAGCCGAGTGCACATTGTACTACACTGTTGAAGGAGCCTATATGCAAGTGAGGAAATGCTTAGCCAGTTATGTAATTAGTTTCTTTTACGTTTTTCATTTTTTTTTTTTTTTTTGGCTCTTCCCACTTTTTTGGGTTTTGTTTCTGGTTGTGATATTTGGGTTTTTATTTTAGTTTCTTGTTTTTGCTGCTATATTAATTTCATAGTTAGGCTTCATCAATGAGCTTGTAACAGGTTTAACGATATGGGAATTAGTAATATTTGGCACTGCAACCCTATTGCACGCCTTACTTTACATGCAAAACCATTTGGCACCCTGAACTTTATTTTGCATCACCGAACCCTTTAAAAAGTTTTAAGTACGCATTCTGGGTAGTCAACCCATCTAATTTTACCAGGTGCGTTTCACTATAGAGTAAATTTCATACTATATTTTAAAATTAGGGATTATTATTTTTTTAAAAATATTTTAAAATTAGAGTTTGGTTTTTATTTTAGTGCTACAAAAATTTTATTTTATCATTTTGTTGCAAATATAAATGAGGTTTTATACTATTTCTATATTAAAAAAATGTTTTACATACACTTCTTTTATTTTAAAATTATAATGAAATATTTATTTTTAAAAATTGTTGTGTTTTTAAGTAATCTCTAATTTTAAAAAAAAAAAATTACGTAGATGGTAAAAATACATTAAAGACAAGGTCATGGTGTTTACAGAACTGTATGCTGATACACATGAATAAAGATATTGAGTGCTTCACACAGCACATCTTTCATTTCCATTTTAGGAAAGCTATTAATCATCAAAAGTGGAAGCTATACTACAAAGAGTAACTTAACTAAAAATAGCAGAAAACAAAATCTGCTAACAGCTTCATTCTTCTACTAATAAAAATAGAAGTTATACCCTATGAAGTGAGAAATTTTGTTCATGGGATGGCCAACAGGCACCTTCCCTTGGGCAGGGGAGAGGAGCAGGTTGTGCAATGCGAGTAGGGTAGTGCTGCCCTGGCATCAATACCGAGAAATCCAATGAAGCACATGCCGTTGTCACCTGTTACAAAAATCATTCAATCAAGCTTAGTTCAGCTTAAGCTTCGTTGGAACTCGGAAAACTCGAGGGTAACAAAAGAAAATGAAACTTCAGTGGATTCTTGACAAGTCCTGTATTTTTTTCAAGATTTTTTTCATTTTTTTTTTTCCGTTTTATGTCCCTTGTGGTTTCCAAGTTCCAAACATTGTTTGAAGGTCGTAACTAGCGTGATCGTCGAGTGCTCATTTATAGAACGCTTGGTTACGGCTCAAGTCACGATTGAGATAAAAAGTTACAGATAGTAAGGCGTCATACCATTTTTTGATGTCCGAGTTTCTGCAATGATCTTAATTCAGAGGGTCTGTTGGAACCATGTTGAGGTGCAGAAGAAGAAGCAGCATTTGGCTTAAAGAGATGTTCAAAGATGGCCATGATTAGAAACATTGAAATCAATATCGCAGTGGCAACAAAACCATAAGAAATTGCTTTAATGGATGATGTTCCATAGTTCTTCCATGGAGCTCCGCTATCTGCACCAGTTTGTGATGGGCTTGGGTCTGAACCACCACCATAAATGGTCCATGGGTTTGATCTTTCCGAATTGAGCTGGCTCATACTTCTAGCTGGACGGAGAGAAAGAGAGACTGCTGAAAAAACTATTCGGTTATATGAGAGCATAAAGCAGAACGAGCTCATTGAAAAACAAGGAACCACACTGTTTAACCAAAATTGGAGCTCAACTTGAAATATTAACGAATTGAATTTGAGCACATTTTAAAACTTGGTGATTATTCGAACCTTCCATACATTTCTATCATTAAGGAGCATGATAAATGAACAATGCGGATTCAAGAACGGGAATTATAATTGAAATCATGATGTGCAAATGATACTCTACAAACTAGAAACTTTAAAATTAGAAACAAGAGTGAGAATTTTATGAAAGATAACTATTCCCTCACTTCAAAATTAAAAAAACTTTAAAAGCAACGATTTTTTAAAATAGATGTTTTAATTATAATTTTTACATCAAAAAATATTTCTAAAATATATTTTTCAAGAGATGGCTTAGAATTTCATCCATATTCGTAATAAAATGATAAATTAGAAATACCATTGTGTACTTTGTGATACTAAAATAAAATTTCTAATTTTAAAAATTACCAAAAAAGAATAACTATCGTGCCTTCATTTCTAATCTTGAAATTTGGAGATAGTATAAACTAAACACCAAAAGCTCTCATTTGATGCAGATTTGATATATTGAAACTAAACCAACCTGTTCTTGGCAGAAACTATCAGGCCTTCAAATTTTCTCCAGAGAAGCAAGAGCACCCCATTATCTCTCTTGTTATTCTGTAAATTTAATCTGGCAATGGAAGAAGAAAAGACAGCAACAATACTCCAACCATTATTGGAAAATGCAGATCAGCATCACTAGCTTTAGACACAATATAAAATAATAAAATGTAAAGACAAAGTTATATGATAATCTCACTGCTACACTTCTTATTTTAATTATTTTTTTAACATTTTAAAGTTCATTAGGTGGACTTAATTGCTAGAGAAAATGTCGAAAGTTAATTGTTATTATATGTAATTATTTAAAATTAATTGATTTATTAAAATTTTATTAAAAAATATTTAACATAAATATTTGAACAAAATAAATTTTATAATACTGATATTTTTAATGTTTTATGATCCTGATGCCTAACTTGGTGAATACTACTTTTGCCTGGAGAAGGAAGCTTAAAGAAATCAAAAAGTATGGGCCTCACCTGTCTGGAGAGCCACAACAACATTGATCTATTGGTTCTTCTAAAGCATTCTACTATAGTACCATTACTTTTGGATATTATCATCGGAGCGTAACTTCTGACCCGAAACCCATTAACCCAAATAATCCGGTTCGGATTATTTTTTTAGTATGAAATTTTTTACCGAAAACTATGAATGATGGATGCTCATCAGATCATATCATACTAAGAACAGAAATTGGAAGCAATGATCCCCAATCGAAGGACTCCCCCAGCCCAATGTATTATAATTTCTTGATATGCGTAAGACATGAATTTCTTCATATATCTAATTTTATTATTATAATTACGAGTCTAATGTAACATGTGGTTGAATCACTTTATTTTATTATAAAAATATTTAAAATATAAAGATAAAATTTTCACTATAAGAACATTGTGATAATGAAAACGTCTCAATTTAATTTTTTTTTATTTGTCTTATTGTTTATGAAGATTATATTTTAATCAATGATTTTCAAAATATGAAACTCAATACCATAAAGTTCAATTTGACTACTAGGGACCACATTATTAGCATTCAATGTTAAATATAATATACTTTATTCATATTTTTTGAGATATTATATATGTATAAGAATCGATTCATGGAGATTATACCTATAAAGTATTTGTGGTCAATGTATTTGTATTCTTCCATCCAGATGACAAACGATTAGGATTTTACGTATCGTCTGCTAGGCTGTTTTGCGAATATTTTTATTTAATCATAACCTTTTGATATATAGTTGAAGTTTTGTACTGAATACACTGTAAAATAATCCATTTCGAGTCTAAGCAAGTATATCGGATATCTTGCACCAAGGCAATTACTAGAAAAACCAATTATGCAACAAAAATAAACAAAAGGTAAGAAAAAAAGACCATCTATCGAATATCTGAACATTAACCACACATAGACGGAGATTTTTAAATTATCGTTAAAAATAGGAGTTGACAATGATGACTTTTGCTCATATTGTTAGTTTGTTGCTGTTGTTGTTCAGGGGCCAATTGCCATTAAAGCTTGGGTAATGGTACAAATATATTGTTAGTTCAACTATTTAATTTCGTTTTTCTTCTAACTTGAAAAAGATATGAATAATTGAACATTCTTGATTTAGAAACCCGTTTAAATAAAATTATTGATCCATAGATTCAAATCAGAATTGAATAAAGATTGATGTATCACATCCCAAAATCGAAAATTCAAATTCAAAATCATTCAAACTGCAGCCAACAAAACTCTCATTCAAATAAAATGTTAGGTAAAATGATGATAATTATGAGAGAATAAAAAAAATATTTTATTGATAATAAATAAATGTACCAATAACAATTACATGAGAGACCTTATATAGGCTTAAGTAATCTA
>JAUMHB010081758.1:0-12051 GCA_032359685.1 Pittosporum tobira | reverse complement strand
TAGAAAATATTATATTAAACTAAATTCTATTTTTGTAATGAATTAGAATATTTAAGGAATATTATTTTAAATTCCTTTTCATGATTTAAATATCATTACGATGTGTATACACATCATAATTATTAATTTTAAACATCGAATATTTTTTTACATACGAATGTTAATTTCATTTTTATGTCCGAACAAGAATCCAATGAAGTATTTTAGGATCAAGAGTACCCCAGGATGAATCTGAGTAATAAGTTGGACGAAATAAGTCAAACGACAAATTATCAAATAATGACAATTTTGCCCTTTAAAATTTTGTGTGCGTTCATGTCAATTTTAATTAAGGACCCCAAGATACTTAATTTTATTTCGAGAGTGGGCGAGATATCTTGAAAACGACGATACTAACGTTAGGTCATTATTATTATAGGAACACACGTGAGTGAGGAAAGAAAGCCGACGATCATGAACCACGTCAGTTGAAAAACCTATGAAGGGTATTTAAGGCAAGTTATTACTCTCCGCTTCTATATATAAGTTATTGTTTCACTTATGCATGCAATTTATTTCAGCTGTTAATACATATGATTTAAATTCTAGTATAGATATTTGTCATGAATGTACAAAAATTACTTGTACATTATTTGTTGCTCATGTTAATTTCTTGAATGATTATGCATATCTACCATGTATAAGCATGCCCTATTGTTAAAACGTTTATTACTTTCACATGACTCATGATTATTGGAACTCGAATATTGAACATAAATTTAAAGACCGACGTACCGGGACCCTACATGATTAATTTCTGTAGCTGTGACATATACGACACAAATCGTTAAACTTGACTATGTGTCGAGGATGACGAAATGACTTTGTGTTGAAATGACTTAGTGTCTGGCAGAAATGCCAATTAATGTTCAATTATTCAAAATATTGTATGTTAAGTGGCATGATATGACATTTATTCGTATATCATGCATGCTTTGATGAGATTCATATTAACTTGTGAATTCAAAAATTACTGTTTAAATGATTCAAAATTTTACTGTTTTACCTGTTTGACTGGAATGATCATTTTAGTTAAAATGGAATAATTTATTGCTGAGCATCATTCGCTCACTCTTGCTATGTTTTTATAAACCTTCCAGAAATAGTTGAGCGAGGCGAATCCTCAAAGGTCAAAGGCAAAGTAGAGTACTATTAGGAGGTTCCCGGATTTGTTCTAGCTTGATTGTTGTATTTGAACATCGTGCGACTTCTGTTCGTACGTGTTAACCCTGTTATTGTAAGACTTTAACTTTTAATTAAGTTTATGCTTTCGCTATGTAAATTTATTCGTATGAGCGATCCTTGTAAGTTATAACAGGGCGAGTTGCCGAATATTGGCTACTCAACATGCTGAGATGATATATGACGACTAGATTTTCACGAGGATTCAGAGGTGGAAATTTGGGAGCGTCACATAAAATGACTACCAAACAAGCATAAAGTCATAAAATTATATCACATTAATAATTTTTATTGTTTGTAACTTGTATAGGAGTCAAAAGGGGAAAATTGGAGAGACAACTTGGTTATGTTGGAGGCAAAAAGTAGGTCGTGTCCTCAATAAAGCCATCACAAAAATAAAAGATAAAATTGCTCAAAAACTTTGAGGAAGACTTTTTTTTATGACTTGACCATAAATTTTTTATAAAGCATTCAACGATTGAATTGTAAATATCCAAGAGATAAAAGTATATTTGGAAGCTTGAAAGAGAATTTTGTTTGGGGATGACACAAAGTTGTTAGCACAAATTTTTCATATTTTCACAACTCCTTAATTTTCTTTTGAGTATTTTGGTAAGACAATTTTCTTTATTTGCACAAATTTAAGATATAGAAATTTCATAAAAAAGTATACCATCTCCTCCCATACTTTGTTGTCTTTTTCTTTTTCTCCCAAGCAAGCATTTGAAGACTAGTCAGGAAATTTATTTATCTATCTCTTTTTAAAAAAATAATGGTTGTTATTCTATTTTAAAATTACAAATTTTTAAAATTATCATGTTATAAAAAGTTTATAACACATTATTATATACTTCACTCATCCAAATTTCATTATCTTAATCAGAAATTGCACATATATTAACAAATTATTTTTTTCTATAAAACTCTACATCATTTATATAGGAAGTGGATAAAGAGAGAGTTAGGTTGAATAATGAGTTTTGTATTTTAAAAAAAATACAATTTTCAATATAAGACTATGGTAGTACTGTCATAAAAAATTCAAACTTAGACCAAATTTAAATTAGAATCATTAATATGAGTAAGAAAATAAAGAAAAAAAAAATGTCAATATCTATACATCTGTACATCTATTCTATCTATCTATTTATCTATTATATCTATATATACATTTATTTTTTTATATATTAAGAGACAAAAATGACCAATTTTCGTCCGATTTGATCTGACCAGTTTTCGTCCAAGTTGATATCGGCCTCTCCCCGAGTTTACTCCCAAATCTCTTCTCCCGACTTTCCATCTCCCAATAGTTCCGTTGCTTATCCCCGGTTTCTTTCTTTGCTTCGTCACTTTGTACGTCACCAATCTAGAAGCTATACAATTTGGAAGAAAGATGCTTCGGTTATACTCCCCGCTCTTTGTCCTCCTTATCACTTCTTTCCAACTCCCTAATTCTCACTGGCTTTTGCAACAATATGGAACCCTAATTAATTGTAGATTGGAGACCATCAGACTCAAAATTGGGGATTAAAGAGGAGATCGGAGAAATAAGACTTTTGGATTCTAGATTGAAAGAAGCAGCAAACAATAATCAGGAAACAACTCTGTACTTCAATGGTTTTTTTGCGTTATTGTCTCAATCAGGTTTGATCTACTCAGTATTTTTTTTTTCTGTATTATTTCTTTCTTCTCCTTTCATGAAATAATCTTTTTTTTTTTCTCAATTTTGCAATTTGGTTTTCATAATTGCTCAATAATAATGTTGCTACAATTTTTTAGGGGAAAAAATTGTAGAAAAAACAAGATATATGAAAGCTTTTTATTGATTTGATCTCCTGATAATATCTTATTTTATTGGCCTGACTTAGAAGTTTTAATTCTATTAATTATCTTTGGAGAAGCCCGTTGGACTTAATTTGCAGTTTTTATGTTGTATCATGGACTGGTGTTGTCAAATCCCATGGTCCACGGCGTAGCATGTGACCTAAGCATGCATTCTTAACAAAACTTTTAGTTTAATTTATTTTACATCTGATGCTTTTGTAAAGATTTTGTATTATTTAATCTAGAAAATTTTTAATGTATATTTGATTGGTGTTTTAGTGGGTTGAGCAGGTATTTGTGGCCAACCATACATTAGTGATTGATTTCGCTATCTTAAAACAGATAACTCATTTTGCTGTTATTTATGCAAAAGCATCCTGGGTGGGTTGGTAAGTCATCATGGTTAATGTATATTTCTAATCTTCTATTCCAAATGAAAAAGTCAGTGTTTGACGTAGTAGTGTAAAAAAATAGCTCTTTGCTGGATTATCATAAAAGACAATTGTGTGATTATAAGTTGCATAGTGACCTTACGGAGACTATATTAAGAGACAAAAATGACCAATTTTCATCCTAGTTTATCTGACCAGTTTTTATCTGAGTTGATCTCAGTCTCTTCCTGAGTTTACTCTCAGATCTCTTCTCCTGACTTTCCATCTCCCAATCATTCTGTTGCTTATCCCCGATTTCTTTACTTGTTTCATCACTTTGCATGTCCCCAATCTAGAAGCTATGCAATTTGGAAGAAATATGCTCCGGTTGAGTCCACCAGGCCCAAGTTGGACGATTTCACACGACAACAAACCTGCATTCGCTTGCTTTGACCAGGTAACGCTCCCCCGTCCTTCATTTTTGCATTCACTCCACCGATCAGTTTTTTTCTTATTCATTTACTCCTCGAAAGTGGAAATCTCCATACTCTGTTTTCTCTCATGACCTTTTGATTCTTCCCCATCCCTTTCTCATTGATATCTAAATTTAGAGGAATTCGTCCAGACCTCTCATTTACTGGTACGTGAAATTGATTTTACAAGGTTTTAGCATTTTTTTTTTTTTTTGGTTATAATTTTCTCTGAAACTGTGGTAGAAGGATTCGTGGATGCTTTATAATTGAAATTGATGGAAAAAATTGAGGTTTTTTTCATTCCTCTTTGAGAATTTTTTTTTTATAATATTTGAAACATGTTTAATTTATGCGATTGGAGTGACCATTTGATTCAAGGTCTTGATTTCTTAATAAATCCTTGTTATAGGCTCAACTTCTCCCTCAACATGGGTTCGATTATCAAGTTTATTCCACTAGATATAGCTCTTGTAAGAACCCAATATTTTCAACATATTATGAAATTTATTTATCTTAAACAGTATAGTATGTTTGGGATAAAATAAACTATAGGGTGCTAAATGCAAATATTATTTTCCAACAAAAAGAATTTAAAGTTGCCACCAGGGAATATTTGTTCCCGTATCATTGGCCGCATAATGACAAAGTATTAGTGGACTCCACAACAGAATATTTGTGGACCCTACTAATATTTGTCGGATGACTTTTGAGCCACCGTAAAACTCAAATAGTCAATAATTGTTGGTCTGTCACTTTATACTATACTATTACTCCGACAAAGATTGCAACTGCAATATGAGTAATAGTAAATATATATACTTGATGTTGATGTTTCTGATAAATAATTTTCTACAGTCAGTTTTAGTAGTTTTAAATATCTGCAACAGTGTTGGAAACAATTATCAAATATACTAAAGGGTAATATAGCTAGATATATGAGGGTAACTGTGTGATAACATAACTGTCAGATAAGAAATGACTTCAGGAGTCAGTGGAATAATTATTAAATTTATTGTATAGGATACTTATGAAGTGTTTGAAGAATTATTGGTAGAAAAGATTGGAAGATTTTAATTAATAAGTGGTTAATTTTGGATAAGTAGAATGAGCTAATTAATGGACGGTTGGAAGTAATATTTAACTGAGTAAGTTTTGATAAATATTGAATGGTAGAAATTGTTAGAATTTATATAAAATAGTTATGTGATAGAATTCACGTGAGTTGGAGTATAAGAGATGTTTGGTGTACAAAGTTTCCCGGAGAAGATTTGAAATTTTGGGAGAATCCTTGAATTTTGCATAAAGTGTGAAATAAAATTTTGGTTTTTCATAAAGCATAGGGATTAATGTTTCATTATTATTTGTAACAAGCATGAAAGTAAGTTTTTGTATTTTATTATTATTTTCATAAAGCATGAAAAAGAGTCTTGACATTTTATTATGATTTTTCATAAAGTATGAAAATGAGTTTTGGTATTTTATTGTTATTTAAAGACATAAAATTAATGCATGAAATAAAGTCTTGTTGTTTTATTATTATTTAGAGACATAAAATTAATGCATGAAATAAAATTTTGTTGTTTTATTATTATTTAGAGATATAAAATTAATGCATGAAATAAAGTTTTGTTGTTTTATGATAAAGTATGAAATTAAGTTTTAGTGTTTTATTATTATTTGGAGACATAAAATTAATGCATGAAAAAGTAGTTTGGAAATTGTCAAGTAAATTACTTATTTGGGAAAACTTTTTGAAGATGTGTTAGCAAAGTATAAATAGATGGCATGAGAATAAGAATTTTACACACATTGCTCTATTCTCTTCATATTAAATTGTGAGTGTTTTTTAGAGTACTTCTAGAGTGTTGTTAAAATTATTTTGCAAGAGACTTCAAGTGGTATTACAAGGAGCTTTCAGGTAATAATTATTTTATTTTTCATCTTTGACGAAGTAATTTTAAACCTATATTATACACTCATACAAACTTGCAAAGTACATTTACAAAACTATATTATATAGGAGAAGTCTTCTTTGTAAGATTTATGTAAAGCTTCCACTTTTACACTTCCGCAAATATTTTTCAAGTTATTATAAACTTTTGAATAAAATTATTTTAATATGATTCTTAAATAATACAAAATTATTTTGGGTGTTTGGCAGACTTGTGAAACCAAGGTTAAAATATATATTTAAATATATTTTCATCATTGATTATATTATAATATGCAAAAATAATTTATAGGTCAACTACTCGTAGGAAGACATAACTTACGGAGTACGCGTTAAGGTAAAGAGTACCATCATTTTGTTTTCAATGGAAGGAATATCCTTTAACCTTTACGTTATGCTATCATTTCCTCTTGAATAGATTCTTGTGACTAGAAATACTTTATTCAACTTTGAAACTCTTGAGATCGAATATTATATTTGATCTTGAACATATGTTGACAATTTGGACATATGTGGATAATCTGATTATTGATCAATTGTTATTACTCATTGATTAACAATAATTCTTAAATTGAATGATTCTATCTTATTGATATATAACTACTTTAGTTACGAACTTTGAAAGTCTCATCTTAATTATTTTAGTGATCATCAAGTTTGAAATTCAGATTGATTATGGGTGCCTTAGCCTGAGTGGCAAGGGCGTACATATATTATCTTATTGGCCTGTGTGGCAGAATTGCTAAATTATGATTATCTTTGCCGGGGGAAAAGACGTGTGATATTTGTGGCGTTTACCTGTGTGGTAAAGTCATGTATGCTGGCATGTCCAGTAATGATATCCTTATGATTGTTTAAAAAATGGAGAATTTAGACATTCATAACTGCTTTATTTTCGTACTTACCTTTCTCGTGCAGTTACACTTGATATTATTTCATATGTCTATATTCTCATTCACACTTAATTTGCTGACTTATAAGACTAAGGATAATTTTCTTTGTTTCAGTTATTCTTATTCATGGTATTTCTTACTGAGCTATTTGAGCTCACTCTTTGTCTTATATTCCTTTCATGTGCAGATAACTGGTAGCGGGGTTATTAGGGGGAATGAACTAGAGGTCCAGTTGCTTAGATGTTTCCACTGCGTACTATTAGTTAAAAGAATAATAATTTTTGAAGAGTGTCATGCATAATATTTCTAGCATGACATGAAGTACTTTATTATGACATTTTGTACTTTATAATAAAGTTTTGTACGTTTGGAAGTTATGATATTCTTAATAAATTGATAAATCAACTTGGGGTACGGATACCTAGATTTGTGGGTATCACAGTTGGCATCAGAGTTTAGGGATATGATCTCTAGGAATAGATTACATAGAGTTTTTAAAGGTAGATTTAAGATTGGTCATAGCATATGAATTAGATTAGAATTCATAAATTGCGAATAAAGATAGGAAGTTTGTATATATATATGTATGTGTGTGTATGTGTGTGTGTGTGTGTGTGTGTATTATCTAAAACTTTAACTGTGTTTTCAGAATAGCTGGCCAAAACGAAGGATACGACAACCTAATTCATGAGGTTCTAACTGGCATTTTGCAATTCATGCAAAACCAAGGTCAGCGTAGCCCACTCCAAAACGTCGCCGGTAATAATGGTAACTGGTACGTCACCATCAAGCAATTTAAAGAGTTGGGACCATCGAAATTCTTAGGAAAATCGGATCCGTTAAAAGCTGAAGCATAGAGTAAGCAAATGTATAAAATAATCGATGTGTTAAGGTGTCAGGAGGAGCAAAAAGTCTAGTTTGCTAGTTTAATGCTTCAAGAGCGGTAGACTATTGGTGGGAATCAGTGAAACGAGTTTATCCTGGCACTCTCGAACTGCCATGGGAAGAGTTCAAGGAACTTTTTTATGAGAAATATTTTCCAGAGAGCATTCGTCATATGAAGGAGTTAGAATTCATAAAAATGGAACAAAAAAATTTGATAGTGGCTTAGTATGAAGCTAAATTTGCGGAGTGGTCATGTTTTGCGCCACACCTTGTGGATAATGAAGAGCGTAGAACTCATATATTCTTACGAGGATTGAGGTCGGATATTCATACGCACCTCATTACTCTTAAACTTCGTTTTTATGCAGATGTTGTTGATAGAGCTCAATTGTGGGAACGTCATAGCGAGATGAACCGCTTAGAAGCGGAACGCAAGCAGAAGAAAAAAAATCAGGAATGTGCCCAAGTACCATACAACACCAGTTTTTGAGGAAACAACCACCAAGCAAAAACCAGCAATGGAGATCAAAGAAGAGAAGAAAACAAGGTTAATTTCAAAAGAAGACGCTTTAACAATGACTAAGGTAAGTCATCGACAATAGTGTCAACGCCGAATACAGAGACTCGAGGAAGGATAACCTATTATCATTGCAGGAAAGAAGGACATATAAGCACCAACTGTGCTCAAGCTTTGAAGGCTTGTTACAACTGTGGAAATGAGGGACATTTGGCTCATTTTTGCAGATCCCCAAAGACAAATCCACTGGCATCAGCGAATTCAAAAACTACCGTCGATAATCAAAAGCCTTCAGTTTAGGGTAGAGCCTTTGTCCTAACCGCTGAAAATGAGAGAGAACCCCATGAAGTCGTTACGGGTAAGTTAACTCCTATGAAGTTTACACGTTGATAAAAAGTTGTTTGATAAAAAGTCGGATACGTTTGATAGTATGAAACCTTTAACCGTCTAAAATAACAATTTTTATCAACTGTAGCAAAAAAGAAACTTCATAGAAGTCGAAATATGAAGTGAAGAAAGGATATCGGTTCGATGCATTATTTTATTTCACTTGCTTGTGCTCAACGTATGAAATTGTTGCCTAAAAAATTAGATTATTCCCTCTCTATGCAAACTCTAATAGGAAAAATATTCATAACATCTATGGGTTATAAGTCGTGCTCAATTCAAATGCAAGCTACTAAACCATTGAAGTCTACAATTATTATTTCTAGCCATAAAGCAATTTGTCTCTTGAAAAAGGGATGTCAAGCTTTCTTAGCCCATGTCACAGACCTGAATAAAGATTCTTCTGAATTAAACACCCTTCCTATTTTTAAAGAATTTCCCGACGTCTTCCCTAAAGAATTATCTAGCCTACCTCCAAAAAGAGACATCCAATTTTGCATTGATCTTGAACCTGGAACCCATCCTATTTCTAAAACACGTTACGGTGTGGCACATGTACAGCTTCAAAAGTTAAAGATTCAATTACAAAAGTTGTTGGATGTGAGTTTTATCCATCCAAGTTCGTCACCTTGGGGTGCTCCAGTCTTATTTGTAAAAAAAGAAATACGTTAGTTTAAGGTTGTGCATAGATTATCGGGAGTTAAACCATGTCACTATTAAGAATCGATACCCATTATCTCAAATTGATGACTTGTTTAATCAATTACAAGGTGCCATTATTTTTCAAAAATTGACCTTCGTTTTGGGTACCATCAGCTGAGAGTTAAAGCAGAAGATATTGCAAAGACTGCTTTTAGAACTCGCTATTACAAATTCTTAGTGATGCCTTTTAGTTTAACCAATGCCCCTGCAGCCTTCATGGACTTGATGAATCGGGTATTCAAAGAATACTTGGATCAATTTGTAGTCATCTTTATTAACGACATCCTCATATACTCTAAGAGTCATGAGGATCATGAGTTGCACTTGAGGCTAGTACTTCAAAGGCTACGAGAGAAAAAGTTGTATGCCAAACTGAAGAAATGCGATTTTTGGATGGAAAAAGTGACGTTTCTTGGACATGTCATTTCCAAGGATGAGATATGTGTAGATCCTGCTAAGGTATAGGCAATATTAAATTGGGAATAACCAAAGACAGTAACGAAAGTACGTAGTTTCTTGGGTATAGCTAGTTATTATCGAAGATTCGTTGAAGGTTTTTCTCTAATTGCCACACCACTAACCTAGTTAACGCAAAAGAACACGAAGTTTGAATAGAACGAGCAATGTGAGAAGAACTCAAGAAAAGACTCATTTCAACCTCAGTTCTGACCATACCATCAAGATCAGAAGGATTCGTCATCTACAGTGATGCCTCAAGGGTCTAGGGTGTGTTCTCATGCAAAATGGGAAAGTCATAGCCTACGCCTCCAAGCAACTAAAGGATTACGAGAAGAACTATTCTACTCATGATTTGGAGTTGGCAGCGATCCTTTTCACACTAAAGATCTAAAGACATTATTTATATGGGGAGAAATGTCATATATTCACAGATCACAAAAGGCTCAAGTACTTTCTCACTCAAAAGGAACTCAACATGAGGCAGCGACGATGACTCAAATTGTTAAAAGACTATGACCATACTATTTAGTACCACCCTAGAAAATCAAAAGTGGTAGCTGACGCACTTAGTAGGAAGTCATATGCAATCACGAGTGCAATAATAACAACATAAGAGCGTATCATCCATGACCTACAAAAGATGGAGATTGAAGTGAATATATGCGATACACCTGCAATAATTGCACACATAAGAGTGAAGTCTACTATAATCCATAGGATTAAAGCTGTCCAAACTACCGACCCCGAGCTTGTGAATATGATGAAGAAGGTTCAGGAAGGCACTATCCCTGAAGCATAAATTGACGAAGCTGGAGTACTTCGAGTCAATGCACGACTTTGTGTCCCTAATAATCCTGAGTTGAGGCACTATCTAATGACTAAAGATCATTACACCCCTTTCGCAATCCACTCTAGAAGTACCAAGATGTAACGTGATCTTCGACAAACATTCTGGTGGAACAACATGTCAACGTGTCAAAGCTGAGCTAAGGTCCACTAAACCCACTCGAAGTTCTAGATTAGAAATGGGAACATATCACTATGGACTTTGTGACAGGACTTCCAAAGGTTTCTCAAGGCTTGGATGTTATTTGGGTTATCGTGGATAGACTGACCAAGTCTGCTCACTTTCTACCGATACGGGAGACCTACTCACTCGAACAAGTCACCAACTTGTACATTGGTGAGATTGTAAGACTACATGGAGTACCAGTTTCTATAGTCTCCGATCAAGATCCTAGATTTACATCTCGGTTCTGGTCTAGCTTACAGAAAATAATGGGTACAGAATTGTGACTCAGTTCTACCTATCACCCACAGACAGATGGGCAATCAGAAAGGATAATCCAAACACTTGAGGATTTATTGAGGCTGTGTGCACTTGATTTCAAAGAAAATTGGGACAAGCACTTACCATTGGTGGAATTCTCATACAACAGCAGTTATCAAGAAAACATAGACATAGCCCCCTTTGAAGTCTTATACGAGCAGAAATATCGTTCACCTGTATGCTTGAGCGAAGTTGGAGAGGCAAAATTATAGGGGCCAGAATTGGTGCGCAAAACCACTCAGAAGATCTGCCAAATTCGATAACGTATTCAAACGGCGCAGGAGCAACAGAAGAATTATGCTAACTTTTATCGACGGCATATCGAGTTCAAAGTGGGAGATCATGTTTTCTACGTGTTTCCCCATGGAAAGGAGTAACCTGATTTGGAAAAAGAGGTAAACTTATCCTCGATTTATTGGACCATTCAAAATCTTAGAATGAATGGGGGTCATAGCTTATAAATTAGCGTTACCACCCAATATGGCTTAGGTTTATAATGTCTTTCACATATCTATGTTACGTAAATATGTGAAGGATCTTAAGCATGTCGTTGAAATAGAGCCTGATGAGATTGCCGAGGATCTAACCTACGAAAAAATTCTAATCCGTATCTTAGACAAGAAGGAGCATGTTTAATGGTCAAAAGTTATACTCCAAGTCAAGGTCCTCTGTCAAAATCATAGTATGGAAGAGATGACTTGGGAGCTACAGTCAGAAATGCGATCTAAGTATCCTCACCTATTCGATATACCAGGTACGCTAAATTTTATTGACGAAATTTCTTAAGGGGGGTAGATTATAAGAACCCAATATTTTTAGCATGTTATGAAATTTATTTATCTTAAATAGTATGGTATGTTTGGGATTGGCTGAATGCGTATCGGGCGACGATAGATTGTCGTAAAAAGAGAATTACCTTGAGAACAATAACAAAAGACCGAGTCACATTCTTCGGTAGTAAAAACCCTAGGCCGGTGCACTGCTTGACGATGGCCAAGGCGAAGAGGATGATCAAGAAAGGATGTTTGGCCTACCTGG
>JAUMHB010081736.1:0-12053 GCA_032359685.1 Pittosporum tobira | reverse complement strand
CATATACTGGTATGTCCAGTAATGATATCCTGATGACGGTTTAAAGAATGGAGAAACTAGACATTCATAACTGCTTTGTTATTATACTTACTTTTCATGCAGTTACATTTGACAGTATTTCATATGTCTATGTTCTCATTTACACTCGGTCTGTTGACTTATTAGACTAAGGATAACTTTCTTGTTTACTGAGTTATTTGAGCTCACTCCTTTGTTTTATATTCCTTTCAGGTACAGATAACTAATAGCGGGGTTATTGGAGGGAATGAACTAGAGGTCCAGATGCTTAGATGTTTCCGCTGCGTGCTATTCGCAAAGAGAATAAGATGTGTAGAGAGAGCTGTATAATAAATTATAACCTTGTATACTTTAAGTCGTGTGAATTTGTAAATTATGGAATTAATAATAAATTGGCAACTCAAGTTAGGGTGTAGATGCCCAGATTTGGGGGTGTCACAAAATGAGTTTTTATTGAACTCGATATGTACTTTTAAACAAGTCGAACTCGAGGTTTAAATGAGAATTTGGCTTGTTTAACACCCTGTTTCTAAATTCACAAGTGAATTGGTTTCATCCACCGGTGTGATTTATATTTAATTGTATTATAGTGAAAGTAATACTTCAAACTAAAAATATACTAATTAATTTAACAAATTCACTTGTAGATTTAGTAGTTCCAAACATAGCCATGTTACTAATTTATATAGCTAAGTTCAAAAGTTCCTTAGCGAACGAGGTTCTAAGAAGTCAAAATCATAGAAAATGAAACATAAAGAACTTGATTAACTTTAATCATGTCTTAAACCAAAACAAAGCTTTAGAGCTGGAGGTTCACCAAGAAATTACTTAGTTGCAATTACAGTTGAACCACACTTTTGGGCACACATTATAGTTGCAAACTAGCAATTATGTGTGGTTTACAATCACATTGTGGTTGTAATTATTCGCCGCGTGATGTGTTAGCTATTTGCCAAATATGAATGAAAGGTTAAGATCGATGCTGACGTTTACCCAACTTGGTAAAACTAATATACCCACTAAAAAAAAATTAGTAATATAAAAATTTCAAGGAGAATATGACGTAGATTGAGGATCCGTTATTTTAGGATGTCATACTCAAGTCGAAAAAACGACCATGTTGGGATTCGTCCAAATTTGTTGTCACTGATGTTATCTTAATTGTATATAAAATTTATAATTAATTTTTATAATTAATAAATTAAAATATAATACAACCGTTTAATTATATTTGAGACAATATATGTTAAAACATTTAGAATAGCACATTTGGACTATGTTGGAACCAGATTCCACGAATTAGGGTAGAAGCTATCGTATTGTCATTGCAAAAAATTGCTATTTGTGTTGTATATTTGTTGCGCGTATACATGCATGGTTGACTTTTAATGTCCATATATGTTAATTGATATTCAAGCAATTATTATGACAAAAATGGTAAATACCATGACTTGATCTGACAAAAATATATAATAAAATATTTTAAAATTTTATGAATTGAAGAACATAGCAAAAAAATTATTATAAAAATACAATTCAGCAGCAACGAGTATTTTAGATACAACAAAAAAATCTCATAATTGCAACTATAATGTGTGTTGAGAATTATGACATGCCATTTTTATTGTAACAAAAAACAAAAGCCCCCAGCTGTTAATGAAGAGGATTGAAGAGGACTTAATATTTCAGAGTAAGCATCTCATATGAAAACATCCTGTCCCAAAAGGAGTGTCACTGTATTTTCTATGTAGAAGGCCATTTTTAGGGACGTTATCATACTCCCTGTTGGGACCACTTCTAATTTTTGACAAAGTCTAAATCTCGTTTTCAGTTGGGCACACGTCAGCGGTAGTGAGTTCACTTGAAATACGGGCAACACAAATAGTTTGTTTCTTCGTTCCCATCTCCGATGTTTAAGTTAGCGAGGATTAAGGTGATAATCTGAATATTGAGTGACAGAGAGAAAGGATTACCGGAGTATTTGAGTGGTTTTAAGAGAATATTTTGTTCCGATGAGTCGGTCTTTTCACAAAATATTGGCTCTCTTGTGTGTTTGGAGTGAAAAAGGAGTCCTCCCCATCTGTGCAGGTGAGGTGGTATTTGTAGACTTTTTGCCTCGACCCGCAACTCGATAAAGTAGGCATAGTGTGTCTGCTGTGAGTTGACAGCAGGTATGACATGCCTCCTTCAAGTTTACAGGGCTGTAGGGTTAGGCGGCTGATTGGACACCGTCTGAGAACTTGTTTTATGGCCTTCGGCTATTGGACCTAGACCAGGAAAGGCCGAGCCCGGTCAATGGGGCGGAGTAGATCCGCTACTTAGGTAGGCCTGGGCCGAAGACGCATAGTTTGGGAGTTCTTGACGGCGATGGTCCGGGCGGGCTGATGCGGGTTCAAAACTACTTGGAGGCCGATTGGCCGAGATTTGTGCGTTCTGGATGCCGAATGTCGGGGCCGATCCTTCGTTGGGCGAAGCGGGTTGCCGAGCCTTGAGGATGGTCGATCCTTTTTTAGGCGATGGTCAAGGAGGATGGCCGATCGGATGAGCGGCCACGTGAGCGTTGAGCTACTTTCGGGTGAGGCGGGTTGCATAGCCTTGATGATGGCCGATCGGATGCCACGTTACCACGCGAGCGTTAAGATGCCATGTGGGGTGCCACGTTGTCCTAATTAGGGCCAAGGTGAAACCCTAACCCTAATTTAGGACGATCTCCATCAATGCCCCTAGCCTGGCGGGGTATTTTAGTACGCCGATGGGCTCTGAGTCCGGTCGTCATTCGATCAACTATGATGGAGTTTTCACAAGTTTGCGGGACGGGACCCAGGCTACTTGGAGGAGCCTCGGTTGTGTGTCGTTTTGAATTTCTGTCCGTGTGTGCACACTTTTTCAGAGCATTTAATGAGACATCGCTTCGCACGTCTTCTGAGGCCATTAATTATGGCATGATAATTGTTCTTTTGGAAGGCGTGATACAATTGTCATCTAATGGCCGTTGGATTTTCGAAGGGGAACCCCAACTGTCGAGTTGGGGTGCCATTAGCGCCCTTCGTTTTCACTTTTGCCTTCTGAGATCTATAATGTTTCCCGGAGGAAACCTTGCATCGCCAGAAATCTTGAACCTTTTTCAAGCTTTTTACCAAGTAAGTCATCCTCCAACTCTCACTTTTTCCAGTTTTTAGCTTCTTTCAGATCCTATTAGATGGCCCGAGATAGGAGCTTTGAGGTGGTGAATGTTGTTGAGGAGGAGGCGGCGGTAGTGGAGTCCGTTGTGGACCTTGGTGGGTCCTGTTTGCGGGAGGCAGTGGGGCCCAGTAGTAAGGTAGTGACTCCACCGAGGGACTTGCCTGAGGACGAGGCGACTCCCAGCGAGGTGGACAGTGGTGAGGCCGAGCCGGCGAATAGCTCCAAAAACGAGGTGGAGGATCTCAAAGGGGAAGCAGAGTACGGGGACCGGGTTAGCCATCCGGACTGTAATATGCACAATACGCTGACACGCCGCCGATTGGAGGCAATTTTAGAGGAGTACTAAATCCCGAAGAAGTATGGGGTTAGACTCCCGAAGGTGGGGGAGTACCTGCACAGTAAGCCAGAGGGGCTCTGGGTAGGCGTTAGCGAACACCACCTGAGGGGGGACTTAGGTTCCCGGTTCACCCCTTTATCCACAACCTCCTAACCTTGCTTGGGTTCGGACTAGGCCAGTTGACCCCTAATTCATACGTCCAGGTCATGGGCTTCCTGGCCCAGTGCCATCATATGGGTGTGGAGACCCTCTCGGACTACTTCTGGCACACCTTCTCTGTCGCCCGCTCAGAAGTTTCGTTCTGGTCTATCAACAAGAAGCCGAGGAGGGAGAAATGGATCACCCTGACATCAAAGCATAAGAAGTGGAGGTCAAAGTAGTTCTTTGTCGCCAAGGACGATCTGGCTACGCTGCCCAGTTGGGGAAGGCTGTGCAAGGCTGTGTACTACGTGCCGGTGCAGTTGACCGGGGGGACCCTGGAGGAGTATAGCCTATTAGCCAGTGTGGGCAAGGGGGAAGCCCCTAGTCGTACACCGTAGTCCGGGATAACTCCTGGCTGATGGATCACAGATTTAGGTTTAGGAGCCTTCCCTTATTTTTGTTTTTTGCTTTAGTGTTTTATTTTTTCGCCCGGCTCGGTTGTCTGACCTTATCTTCATATTTTGCAGGTGTCGACCAAATGTTTGCCCGAGCTCAACGATTAGCCCAGGAGAAAGCCAAAGCGGCGTCTTCGGGGCAGACCGCTGAGGCTGCTCCAGAGAAGCTGAGCTCTGCCGGGGTAGTGATCGGGCCACGACCGGCCCCTAAGGCTCCTTTCGCTGGTGGTCCGGTTCGAGAGGCGGGGCCGTCTGACAAGGTGCAAGCGGCTGTGGTCGGCCACTCAAAGGTGACCAGTACGAGGAAGCCAGTGGTTGCCGCTGCGGTGAGGGCCATTGCTAAGAAGAGGCCTGCAGGGGACCAGGGCTCCACAAAGACGGGTTAGGTACAGAAGAAGCTGAAGCCTTCTGGGGGGGGGGGGGGGGGGGGGCGACTTGGTGAATATCGAGTCGGGTCCTTCCAGGAGCTCGAGGCTGGATGGAAATCGGGGGAAAGCAGCCATTAAGGCCCTGCTAAAGAATTTGCCATTAAAAGGGGACCAGGAGGAGACCAGCTCGACCCCCTACCAAGATTGTTCCCTAAACGGGGCCTTCCAGATGGTCCAGGTAATTTATTTTTCTTCTCATACTTTCAACAGTTTGTTCTTGTCTCTTTTTTGAATCTGTCTGGCTTGTTATTACAGGGAATGAGCTGGATAATGGGCGTCATGAGGGGGGCTAGTGCCGAGGTGGAGGCCGTTGAGGGAGACGCCCAGGAGGCCTTGAAACAGAAGCTGAAGGCGGCCGAAGAGGGCGCTGTCAGGGCTGTCGCGGAGGCCGCCGGGAGGGAGAAAAGACTTTCCTTAAAGCTGGAGGTGGCTGAGGAGAACGCTGCTAATGCGGTCGCGGAGGCTGCAGGGAAGGAGAAGCAATTCTTGGATGGAGCGTAGGGGAAACATTTCCTTGTGTTCTTACGTGCTGATAGAGTGTGTAAGTGAAATAGGACCATGAGTCATTTTGATTGTGCTCAACTTTTATTGATAAAAAAGTTCGTCATATGTGGGCGAGCGAACTGTTACAATGTATGGTTATGCAATGAAGATTGCCCGATTGGTAAAGTTTGTCACTTGTGGGCGAGCAAACTGTTGATGCCTGGTCGTTTAATGAAAATTGTCCGACCAGAGTTTTTTCTTTGATATGGAGTTCTTCAAGAATGGTCTCAGCCTATAATGGACTAACACAAGGAGAGTAATGGATCCTTATCTGTAATGTGTCGCTCATCATCACAGGCGAGGCCGCCTTAAACTTCGATCTTTTATCTTGAACTTCATTTTTCGGCCTTGAAGCTTTAATCTTTGTCTTGAACTTCAATCTATGTCTTGAAATTCAATCTTCGATCATCCATAGTCCAGGCGATCAACCAGGTCCGCTGGTTGGGGGCCTTCGATTCTACAAGGACTAGGTCTTTAGTCTTCTATTAACCATGTCCTTTAGCTTTTCTCACCGGTGTGCTGGGAATCGACATCTCGTCGGGAGGGGGAAGCAAGGACGTGGGTCTGTTGGATGGCGTTGGTTTCTTCAGCTACGGCTTCGGCTCTGACTTGTGAAGTTGAGCAGAAATTGACGCTAAAGCTGCCAGTTCAGATGGCCGGGGTGCTGGTTCGGGTGCTGGGCAGAAATCGACGAGCAATTTACCGCCAGCCTCGAGCAAGGTGATTTGGATACCTCCCGGGCTGAGTTCTGGA
The DNA here is from genome assembly GCA_032359685.1 of Pittosporum tobira. Classification (NCBI taxonomy): domain Eukaryota; kingdom Viridiplantae; phylum Streptophyta; class Magnoliopsida; order Apiales; family Pittosporaceae; genus Pittosporum; species Pittosporum tobira. Next base: position 6,195 of record JAUMHB010081736.1, on the reverse strand, counting down.
AAGTTGGGGCAGGTCGACATCCGGTGCTCCGGCATGATCTCCCGATTGGCTAGTATTTTCTCAAGGGACGCAATCCTCTTCTTGCACTCCTGTAGTTCCCTGCTCAGGTCTTTGAGGAGACCGAGGTCGGGTTCGTTTGTCCCGGTGTGAATGTTGTGGCGCCCGGTGTCGAGACTCAGTTGTTCGGGATGGATGATGGGTGGCTGAGCAGGTGTGTTCACGTGGGTCGCCGGTTTGATGAGGCCGGTTGTCCTCTATGCCACATTTGCCCCTCAGCCTCTTGATTTTGAGAGTAATGTTGTGTCATTCTTGGAGCAGTTTTGTGAGCCTTTCGTTCTGGCGGGAGTTTAGGAGGTCTCGAGCATCTTGGTGCCCTTCGACCTTCTTATGTCGCCTCCGGTCACGTCTCCTTTGCGCTCGAAAGCGGTATTGGGAGCCGGACGGGGTTGCCTCGGGGATGCTGTCCCCGGTGTTGAGTGAAACATCATTGACCCATTTTGCCTAGGGCTCAGGAATTGTTGTATGTGCTTTTCCGGCATCGTACATCTCTGGTGTGGTGTTTGCGGTACTCTAATGGGCTGACATGTGTGCTAAAAAGGGGTTTAGTATAGAGGTAGATCGTGTAGGACAGAGATGACCCTCTTTCTAGTGCCAATTATTGGGACCACTCCTGACCTTTGACTAAGTCCAAACCTCGTTTCCAACTGGGCACACGTCAGTGGCAGCGAGTTCACCTGAAATATGGACAACACAAGGGGTTTGTTCCCTCGTTCCCCTCTTCGATGCTTAAGTTAGCGAGGATTAAGGTGATAATATGAATATTGAGTGAGAGAGGGAAGAGATTACCTGAGTATTTGAGTGGTTTTGAAAGAATATTTTGTTCTAGTGAGTTTACCGGTGAGTCGGTCTTTCCACAGAGTATTGGCTCTCTTGAGTGTTTGGAACGGAAAAGGAGTCCTCCCCATCTGTGCAGGTGAGGCGGTATTTGTAGACTTTTTGCCTTGACCTGCAACCCGATAAAGTAGACATAGTGCGCATGCTGTGAGTTGACAGCAGGTATAGCGCGCCTTCTTTGAGTTGATAGGGTTGCAGGGTTAGGCGGCTGATTGGACACCGTCTAAAAACTTGTTTTATAGCCTTCGACTGTTGGACCCAGACCAGGAAGGGCCAGTCCCAGTCGATGGAGCGGAGTTGATCCGCTACCTGGGTAGGCCTAGGCCGAAGACGCATAGTTTGGGAGTTCTTGACGGCGATGGTCTGAATGGGCTAATGAGGGTGCGAGACCCCTTGGAGGCCGATTGGCCGAGCTTTGTGCGTTCTGGATGCCGAATGCCGGGGCTGATCATTCGTTGGGTGAGGTGGGTCACCGAGCCTTGAGGATGACCGATCCTTCTTTGGGTGATGGTCCGGGAGGATGGCCGATTGGATGAGCGGCCACGTGAGCGTTGAGCTGCTTTCGAGCGAGGCGGGTTGCTTAGCCTTAATGATGGCCGATTGGATGCCATGTTGCCACGCGAGCGTTGAGTTGCCACGTGGGGTGTCACATTGCCCTAATTATGGCTAAAGTGGAAACCCTAACCCTAATTTAGAACGATCTTTATCACTCCCTTTCAATAATGTAATGTACATTAACTGACATGATAAATTAAAATTTGTTATAACGACAAATTCATGGCATAATTCACTAATTATATTTTGATACATAAATATATGCATATTTTGTTAAATTATATGTTAATGTGTATATAATTACTCTTAATCTTTTTGGCAATATATTGTTCGTCCAAAGATTTTCTCTGACATAATTTGTTTTCAAAGTCTGTTGTTTATACCCCAGAACAGCAATCTTTTTGTACGAATCTGAAAACGTGCAAATCTGGCTTTTGTTCACATTTATTGTACAAAATCACATTAAGTTATTTTTTTTATGAAGTAGAATTTGTTTAATTGATGATGGTACACAACAATATATTTTTTTTATTTTCATAATTGTAATTACAATATCATGTTATCTTTACTAAACAAAACATCACTATTTCAAGGATATAAAGAGTAAATTTATCCTAATATTCATAATTTTACAAACCTCCCTTATTGTGAGATGGAAAATTTATATCATTTTATACATAGTAAATCTTAAGTAATGTTAAAACTTCAATTTGCATTTTTCAAGTTTTAAGGATATGTTTTTGCGTTGTGATGCTATATATGATCAAGGGGGGAAGTAGAACATGATTGTAAAAATTATTGATAATTACTAATTTTATATATTTATTACTTATATTTTTGGTGCTTTTATACTTACAACTTACATTAGCTAATATATTCTATTTTGTTTATGTATGGATGAAGAAATTTATTATAAACCAAATATTTATTGAATAGAAGAGACCAAAGAGAGACCTAAATTGCAAGAAGGATATGAAAGAGAATCCCAAATTGCAAGAAGTACGTAAATCTAAAGGCCCAAACTACAAGAAGTAAATCTAAAGGTCTAAATTTGAAGTTGTGTTATTGCCTCGATGATCATCCCATGTCCTAGAATTATGTATAACTTTTTATTGTTAAAAGAATTACGTAGCATTATTCATTAAAAAATTACAATCATCCCATCTGTATGCACGTACGTACACGTGGACACGCTTCGTGTTGATGAATACTTCATTGTGGAATGTGGAAACTATCATCCCTTGATGAGGAGATCAATGGTGGAGCTTATAGCCTTGAAGACGATGTTGTATGCCCTTTCAGTAGGATGTATTGAATCAAAAAATACGTACTTGGAGACATCAGAGCAAATTGATGATTCTGGGTTGCACAAATATGATAATTCCAATAATCCGGTCCCACAGCAACCTCTCTTAATCTCATCAAAACCTGCACAAGAACTCGAAATTTATCTAAATGACACATGCAATACTTCAAAGACAGAGAGACAATTAATCGGGGAATGGACTTAATTACCATATTTTTTGTGTCTTTTGATGACGTCGCTAATAGGTGTGTATATGTCGGCGTATAAGATTTTAGCGTCACTCTTTTGCATGTCCCTTAATTTTTGTCGAAGAATTTGATTGTAGTCTATTGCAACAGATGATAAGCTGTCGACGCATTCCCGTTTCTGAAATGAGTCAGCCGTGTTTGAGTAAAGAGTCATAACGACAGGCAAGCACTCAATCGGAACTAGCCCTGCGATGACAATCTTTCGAGCACCTAGGTCCAACAAGCCCTACAAGTTCAAGAGTCATGGCTTTAATTTATTAATATCATAATACCATTATAGCTGCAATTTTGTCCTAATTTAAGGGTTTCAGCATGAATAATAGATGGAAAATCGTTAGCAGTTAGATACTACTGCATTAGGTCAATGTCGACGGTATACAAATGAACTTCCAGCCGAAATATGGGTAGTTTTGTTCTTGCATCGCTAGAACTACACAGATATGGATAACAGCGAGCAAGTGATAGATCTTGCTGCGCTACATAATCTAGCTTAGCTCTCTAGGCTAGATGTTCTTAACCATTGGTGAACTGCCGTCTCAACTTGGGATGAATGTCCCACACCATAGATATGATATGGTTCGCCATTCAATGCAGATCCATGAATCTTTTAATTCTACTTTTACATTAATTTTGAAATTTTTTTCTTCTCTTTTCTATTGAATTTCCAAGTTCCTTGAAATTTTTTTCTTCTCTTTTCTTATGTCTATTTCTACCTATTAATCAAAGTTTAGTCTGAAAGGTGTATGTCTAAAAAAAAAACTATAAAATGCCTTAAAAAGTTTTAAAACACAAATGGGATTCTTTATTTGAGATTTGGAAGTAGTATATTAGAGGTATTAAGGAATATATCTGGTAGTTGTTACATAAGGTAATGACAATAAATATAATATGAGGAAAAGGTATATCAAATGTAGGGGTATATTATAATATCAATATTTTTAACAACACGACATTGTTCTATTACATATTTTTAACAAAATGATATCATTTTGTCTAAAAATGATCATCATGCAGCCTTTCAAGATACAATACAGTGTACTACCATGATCCATATATAATTAGGAAGATATTGTTAGCCTAAATAATGATCATCATATAGTGTTAGGACTTGGGACTGTAAGAGATGAGTGATCACCTGTATAAGTTGTTGGATGTTTTGCATTAAGAATTGATGGTAACTTGAGAGATTGTAGCTCTTACGACGAATGGTTGGCCCAAAATAACTGACAACAAAGTCGTTCGTGCCAGCGCTAATAACGAATATAGCCTTGTTAATCAGATTTCCGGTTCTTTCCTTCCCAATAGCCTGCTCAATCCTCGTCTTATACTCTTTGAAGTATTCCACTTGCCTTTTTACTGAAATTACTTCCTGTAAAATAAAATAAAAAATTAACAAACCAGTAAAAATTATATTCTGGAATTAAACTTTTCTCAATTTTGAAAAGTTAAGTTGTAAAAAACCCTTAAGAAAATTAAAATTGACATGTATCCATTTAAGTCTTTTTTTTTTAATTATTTTTTTTATAACTAATAGGATTTTTGAAATAATATCACAATTATATTGAATATAATCATATAAATACTCTTATATTTTGTATAGGAAACGGTGTATGAGGACCAATCCATAGATGGCTATGGTAGACTTTGCATTTAATCCATCTCTTTTCATCCATGATCTTGACGGTAGACTAGCGGTTAAGATTAAAATACATTGCAGATGGAATGCTTGTAAAATGCTCCATTTAAGAACCAAGTTTCATTTAACAGTTAATTAACTAAGAGCAGTGTGCATGTTTGTTGGGAAAGAGAGGAACGTCAATTATGGCCGTGAGAGGGTCAAATCCAGAGCCGGCGGAGGCGAAACTGACACCGGTCATCAGCTCCTCAATGCTAAGGGTTGAGTCCAAATACGGGGGCACATTCTCTTTGATACCCGCATAAGAAGCTAACCAGAAAATGCAAAAATATAAAGTTAAATTGGTCATAATTAATTATAAACACCAATATGTTCTATCTAACTACATTATCATGCATGCATATATAGGGGTATTTCAAACTTACCAATAAAATCAGTCACAAGCCGCCCATTGCAAAACCTTCCGGTGGGAGTATGATTCAGAAAATCTCTACCATAAGGTTGAAAATTGGCCTTAACCAGAGTTTTTATGTAATTATTATTTCCGGGGTCAACTGTGGAGTCGCCAAACACAAAAATGGCCGAAATTGAACTGTTAGAACGTGTCGGTTGCGTTTGAGATCGAACTGTGACCGTGAAGTTTAACAGAGAGAGGACGAGAAGCATGAAAAGATGTGAAGAGTAGGTATAAGGAGAAGTACCCATTATTTGGAACAGATTGATATGAAATGATATGAGGTTCATGGAAATATTTATACTAGCCCTTATTCTCAGTTATATTTTGGAGTGTTGAAATTATTTTCTCGATTATATTTTTTACTAACTAAATTGTATATTAGTTACAATATTTGTTATTTTGAGCAATTAGATGAAGCTATATTTACTTTTAAAAAATTTTAATTGTACAAATTGACTGAGTCATAAGCAATCCTACTATTTGATAAACTTACAGTTCGAGTGCATTACAACCCATTTTTATTGCAGAATGAAAGTCAAAACAAGCTGTCTAGTGTAAAGCGGATGTACTGGATTGGAGGTAGTTAGAGTAAGGACAAGGACGTTGGCTCATTAAAGATAAATTCATGAGACACACACACACGTAAACAAGCATGCATGTGGAAAGTATTCATAGCTTTTCCTTTCATTAGCCAAAAGTATTTATCGCAAGCACTCCCACGAGCTCTATTTAAGGGATGGGAGATTTAGATTTTCAAAGTTTAATTTCAAGGAAAATAATTCATAACAAGACATATCTCACCATATATATTAAAGATGGACGACCCAAGCCCAATTTTTTTTATTTCTTTTATTTAGCATCTGGTATGAAGATAAATACGTAATTAGATCTCTTCTCTAAAAATTTAACTTGTTAGACGAGTTGATAATTTGCTATGGTATAAGAGATACTATTTCATTATTTTTGCATCACCGGGTCTCCAAATTTAAAAGCTTTTTTGGTAGATGGGTGAGTTTGATTTACAGTTCAGGGAAAGAACTATGATAAAAATGGTCGCCGGGGGGGGGGGGGGGGGGGGGGGGGGGGGGGGGGGGGGGGG
>JAUMHB010081725.1:0-12056 GCA_032359685.1 Pittosporum tobira | reverse complement strand
AAGTCAATGAAGGGGTAGATGCATTGAAGAACAATCATCACTTTGCAAGAAAGGTAAAAGTTACAAACTTTGCTTATAATTTTTATGGTGAATTGGGTGTTTATAATGATGATTAAGAGTATATAATAGTATTTTAGTTGATGAACAAGTTGAATTCATGCTTGAGTAATTGGTTGTTGCAAAGGAAAGATTATGTATGCTAAAAATCTGAAATTTTTGACCTACGGGTTACTGTTTATAAATTGTACAAAAATTAAATGCATTGTCAAATGGTTATGAAACTATTATTGAAAGTACTTGAATAAGTTTTGATGATATCTACCAAGTTTTATAAGTTTTGGAGTTCATTTGATATTTTAATAAATTGTTGGAAGTAGCTGCTAATTTTCTAATGAACCAGAGGAGTTGGAATCAGTAGCTTGTGATCAAAAATCTCTATAAAATAATATACATGTGATTTATACATGAATTTTTTTTTATTTAACTTGACAAGGATATCCAGAAGGTTTTGTGAGAAAATAAGTTCGGTTACTATTTTTATAAAATGCTAGAAAACAGGGACAGTAGCATCTCGGATTTTTGGAAAAGTGTGGTTTTGGATCAACTTTACAAATGCGGATAACATTGCCTACATGAGAATAAATTATAAAAATTTTGTTGTAAAAATTGGATAAGTTTTGTGCACTTTCCCAAAACAATCATTCAAAAAGGAATTTTCTAATATTTTATAAAAATGTTTGAAGTAGGCTGCTGCACGACACTACTGGAGTGATTTTCTGTAGAAATTGTTGAAATTCAAAATATCATAACTTTTTCATACGGAGTTGAAATTTGATCCTTTTTATGTCAAAATGTAGCTACTGAAATCTAGTTCTAACAAAGTATATTATGATAATACAGGAACTTTACGGAATAAGTTATGTCTAGTTATGTACAAAGAGTGCAGAGATAGTAAAACAGAGGAAGTTGAATTTTTAATTAACTTTGGGAGGTTATGTAAAATAATGTGTTTATTGAAAATTCACAAAAATATTTATGGGAATATTTGGGAATGTTTAGAGTATTTCTGGAAATTTTTATTATTCTTGAAGGTCATTTAGTATTTTTGTAAAATGCCCAAATTACACTGCTGTAAGTTAAAACAGAACATATTTTCTTGAAATTGTTCTAACTTTAAGTATGACCATAAACTAACCAACAATTTGAACAGTAACTTTTTGAAACGTAGAGCTAGAGCAAGCCAAACCTTAAAGCAAGTTCATATGAGTGCCTAGGCATTGAAATGGTGTAGTTTGGGTCCAATAATAAGAATTAATTTGATAATAGAAATCTCATGAGGTTGGGACCAAATTGATAATGTGGAATTATTTCATTGTTTAAGGATTGTGGATGAACTCGTAAAACCGACAAAGGCATATTTCGGAGTAAATTAAGCGTTACAGGCAAGTACATTTCTGATTTCTTTGTTGCATGTTAAATGTTCATAAAAGTGCTTTAAGCACATGTTTTCTAAAATGGAGCAATGACTCGAGTTTTTAATATTATGCAAGCATGAAATTATTTTTAAAGAAATGATGAGTATTGCAAATGAAATGGTGGTAAGAACGGTAAATTTTCCAGTATCCCATAGGAGTGAGTCCTATGGAGCAGGACGTAATTTTTCTGCTTTGAGATGTGTACATTCTCTGATGGTCCCTGTTTGGTCTGTATTGTGTGTTAATACTAAGTGGAGAATGAGACGGTAAATGATGGTTACGTGGAATGTTATGCATACTCATTTTTCATCATACTCTGATACGGTAAATGGTATTTGTGCTAAAAAATGAAGAATTTGACAAAGTTTATGATGCTTGCACTCATTTATTTTTGAAATGTACTTGCTGAACTTAATTGCTCACCCTTGCTATTATTGAATATTTTATTGTAGTTAGATAAGATCGGATCGAGAACTAGCTAGAGAGAGAGTGGAACAAGATTGACGCTGGGGATTTGTCTAGCCCGAGGAAAATGAACTGAAATGAAGAAATTCAAAATTATTAAATATTGTATTTATTCTTAGAAAATTATAATATTAATTAAATTCTGCTGCAAAGTCATTAAAATAGTTGTAATTTATTATAATTATGGAAGTCTGAAGAGGAGTTGACAACGGCATATGAGTCTAGCAAGTGTACGGAGACCGGGGCGTCACACGGTAAATGTGTTAACAATGAGAAATACGTATAGTTGAAAATAATGGAAGACCAAATTTATAATTCATTAAGTGGAGTATATAACATTTAACATTTTGCTATTTATTGTATCATATGTGTTTTGTAGAGTGGTAAACTTACCAATAATCTACATAAGTCACATGAGTTCAAATATTGGCAAATACAATTGATTTTTTAAACAAATAACCGAGTTAACTCGATTGAGTTAACCAAGTTCAGGGGCAAAATTGTCCAAAAGATGGCTAAATGTTAAACTAAAAAAGGAAGCAACTCAGCTAAGTTTTAAATGGCTTGTGCTCTATCTATATACTAGCTCGAACACCCAATGTTGCACGTGCTAGACATAATTGTTTATTAATATATTATAAAAAGTTATTGCAATATTTTATGTTATTTTTTTTCAATATTTATTTAGTTATAAGTTAAAACAATTGATATTATGTGTATATATTTATAAATTATTTATTTATTTGATAAATATGTTTTTAAATTTTAATTTAAGACAAACTATTTGATTCTATTGTTATGCAAACAATAATCTATTATAATTTTTTAAATTTGATCGAATTTATGTTCATATATAAAAATAAATTAGAAGTTACTTGTAAATTTTTAAGTTTTTGTTCCCATTTTCTAATTATTTTATGTAAACTTACTAATATGCTTAAATATGGATTATGTATGAAAGATAATAGATATTTCATACTTCCTTTTATTAATAATAATTTTATTAATAGTAATTCTTATATATATGTTAGATATTTAGATTTAATAATTTGTAATTAAAATATAGGCTAATGGTGATTTTTTTAACATGGATTATACATGAAAAATGATCGACACGTCATAGTTATTTTTATTGATAATAATTTTTTAGCAATTAATTTGTATTTATATATCTGTTAGAGATTTAAGTTTAATAATTTATAACTAAAATGAAGTTAAGTGATGAATTCAGTAAATGTGTTGATACATACTTGAAAATAATGGAAAATCAAATTTACATATCATTAAGTAAAATATACAATATTTAATATTTTGGTATTTATTAATCATATAAGTTTAGTAGAGTAGTAAACTTATCTGTAACCTATTAAAGTAACATGGGTTCAAATCTTGGCAACTACAATTAATTTTTTAATATAAACTAAATGACGGAGTTAACTCGATTGAGTTAACCGAGTCCAATGACAAAAGTGTCCAAAAAGTGGCTAAATGTTGAACCAAAATGATCTAACTTAGGGTGATTTTAATGTGTCTTGTGCTTTATATATACTAGATTGAGTGTCCGACGTTGTTTGGACAAAATTTAACAATCTACTAAATTAATGTTAATTTTTTTGTGCGCTTATCTTATAAATAGGTGTAGACGAATATACTAAATATGGTGAAAAAATGGATATAACATCTATAAGATTTGCAAAAAGGGGGAATAAATTGTCACGGTATGACATTCTATCTCTTTTTTTTTGTTAATCTACCTAAACTATGAATAAGTTTTGAAATATGAAAATACAGAAAGCAAATTAGCAAATAGAAGCATAAATTAGGAAATAAAAACATAACCTTTTTGCTTATCCATATGATATCGTTCATGTCGGGCGCTCTTCCGTCTCTCGGCTTCTTCATGCGTCTCCATCTCCACACACTGACAATATCTTTTTCCTACATTGGCTAATTTTTTTCTCTTTGTTCAGGTGTCTCAATTTTTTTGCTTGATACACCTTGTGAAGTAAGATGTGCCATCCATGATATAGGAAAAATGTAAGTGGTTGAAACTGGTTAAGAAACTTAGACCATGAACTTAAAGGAAGAAGTGTAGTTAGCATATGTAAAGCCACCAACATATTTATGTTAATCAACCGACTATTGTAATTTATAAATGTAATTATGTGGTTATTTATGTTGTAATTCATAAATGTAATTATGTTATTATTTATGTTAATCAATCCACTATTGTAATTCATAAATGTAATTATGTTATTATTTATGTTAATCAATCCACTATTGTAATTCATAAATGTAATTTTGTGATATATCAATAGGGAGATGAATGTGTAAATAAATTTACAATTTTTAGTTTTGGTGCTTTGGTACAAAAAGACATAAATATAATTATGTGGTTATTTATGTTAATCAACCCACAATTGTAATTCATAAATGTATTTTTGTGATACATGAATAGGGAGATGAATGTGTAAATAAATGTATAATTTTTAGTTTTGGTGCTTTGGTACAAAAAGACATGTATAACCTTGTTAAGTTGGACAAATGAACTATGAGGTAAGGGGCAAAATTGACAAAGTGTTGAACCATTTTTTTTGGTTTGTGCTTTATATATATATATATATATAATAAATAATTGAATATGCAATAGGTTAACTTTAGTTTTTATTCAATAACTAAATCAAATAATTAATATAAAGAGTTTTGTCTTAATATATATAAAAGCACAAACACATAAAAACTCATCAAGTCAATCCATGTTTTTGGTTTGCACTTTTCTCACTTTTTGGACATATTTGTCCCTCAACTCAACATAATTCAGTGACTCAGTAAGGGCAAAAATGACTATTCCATGTCACTCACTAATCCACTCACTTAAAGTTATAAATACATTTTATAAGTTTAATATCACTGTTGATGTATGTTTGACCGTTGGTTAACCTAGTCCGCGCATCCTCCAACTAACCATTTGAAACGTCTTGGTTAACCTGAAATACGGGCAGCACATGGTGTTTTGTCTCAGAAGTTTAAGTCAGTGATTTGGTCAATTAAAGGGGCATCAACAATGATTTTAGAGAGAGAAAATATATTGTCAGAGGTTCTGAAATTCACCACTTTTACTATAGTAATGAGGGGGTATTTATAGGTGTTCTGTTATGGCACGGGCGCCCAGGGTACAGTGTCTGTAAGTTTCACCTGAGGGACATGCCTTGTTGGCCTTGATGGGCCAGCTGGATGCTTGTTAGGTCCAATATTTTCATATTGGGCTACAAGGCTTCTATGTGTTCAGGCCCAAGTATCAGAGAGTGGCTGAGGGTCCAGTAGACCCCTTGTTCATAGTATGTGGCCGATCACCCGAGAGTGTGATTTGTGTGGATGGAACGGGCGGTCAGGCGAATGAGTACGACCGGTCGCCCGGTCAAATCCTTTTAAGATATTGTAAGGAACTAAGGATGCCAGTGTTACCGAGAGGCTAATCTTGTCATTTAGTCCAGTGTACTGGTGCTCGGGAGCCCTAATTAGGGTTGGGATTGTTGGCCCTAGCCCTAATTTGGGTCGGTCTACATCAATGCCCCCTAGCCCATTGGTGTACTCTAGTGGGCCGATGGGTTAGAAAACATGATGAACAATTGTTGTTTATGGCCGAGTGCCCGTTTGGGGGGAATTCGCCTAGGCTCCTCTTGTTGGGCAATATAATTAGGATATGTCAGTTTGTTTATGCAATTCGATCAGATATACCTGTGTCTTTTTGTCTAGTCAGGCTGGGATTCGAATGATTTCTCGGAAGTTGTAACATCACACGCCTTCTGAAATATTTAATGCGGCATAATGATTTTTCTTCGATCCGTGTGCAAATACGGCTCTAAGTATGGATCGTTGGATCATGCATTAGAACCTACCCGCCAGATCAAATGGGGCTAAATTCTTCACTTTTTCTTTTTTTACATTTACCTCTTTTTTTCAGATAAAATGGAAAGCTTAAGTTCAAACTTTCACCAAAAAATTGATCACAACTTCTTCAGATCTTTCACAAGTAAGCTTCTGAATCCATTTTTATCCCTTTATTTCATATATTTTTCATTATTCTTTGTAAAAATGGTAGAAAATAAAAGTACATTTAGGATAGTATATGAGTCTGATGATGACGTCATGGAGGTTCTATTAACCTCCATTGTGAACATCCCCAGTTCACGGTGAGGAGAGGTGGTAGAGCCCAATGGTCCGGTGAGAATGCCGCTGAGGGATTTGCCAGTGGACGAGAGGACTCTCAATGAAGTGGACGGAGATGAAGGGAAATCTGATGAGGAGGTGGAGGACTTAGTATGTATGGTGGATTATAGTGACCATAGGGCCTGACCGAATTATAACTGAATTAGTATCTGAAGAAGATCCGGGAGTAGTACGAGATACCCAAAGAGTATGAGATGCGGCTTCTAAAAGGCAAATAAAGGATGCACAGCTGCACCGACGGGATATGGGTGGGGTTGAGCGAGCACCACTTTGGTGCTGGGCTGCAGCTACCTTTGCACTCATTTGTAGCGGAGCTCATTCATTTTCTAAGGGTCGGTATAGGAAAGTTAACCCTCAATACATATGTTCAGATAATGGGTTATCTAGCATGGTGTTCTTACCGCAGCACAGGAACGAGGATGGATTACTTTTGGTACACTTTCACAATATTCTGAGTGGAGGCTTCATTTTGGTCTATTTTTCATAAACCGAGGAGAGAAAAGTGGATCGCCCCAACCTCGAACCATAAGAAATGGAAGGATAAGTGATTCTTCGTGGCTGGGGAGGATCTACTTAACGCTCTAGCTTGAGGGAGGCCTAGCAAGACCGTTTACCGCAAGCCGATGAAGCTTACGAGGAAAGCGAAAATCGCGTACAACCGGTTTGCTTACATGGTCAATGGAGAAGAAATGTGGTCATGGAATGCCCCTTGGGATACCAAATGGCTATTAGAACATAGATGTAGGTTTTTAATACTTAGTTTTTTTCTTAAGTTTTTTTACCTTTTGTATGGTATTTGAGACTTTTATTTTGTCTTTGCAGGTCTTAACATGTCCTAAATTAAGGCATTAAGGGGTAGGAAGACCACTGAGGGGCAACAAACTCCTGCTCAGGTAGAGACTCCTACGCCCGCGACTACTCAACCAAAAGTTGTGGCCCCAACAACCTCCCCCACTCAGCCTTCTAATAAAAGGAAGATTGTGGTAGTGGCCAATTTGCCTCTCCGAGCCAGACAACCTAAGCAGAAGATGCAAAGTGAAGAGAACGCCTGTGCGGGTGGTACAAAGAAGGCACAGACTACCGAGTTGGTCCTCGTTTGGTTCGTGAGTCCTAAGGATAGCTTGTTGGACTCAAAGACGGCCAAGGCTGTTGTCGCAAATCTCTTTAAAAGCCTGTATCTTCTAACCAATTGCCATGTATTGAGGGATCTTAACTATCAAGATGCGGTTGAAAGTGTTGTTATGCACGTTGTGAAGGTAAGTTATGTTTATTTTCTTCTATCATTTTTTTGAAAGATTTTCTTCTAACCCTTTTTTGTATCTTCATAGGGCTTGAGCTTCCTTTTGAGCTCAGTCAAGAACGCTAAGAAGGCAGTCTCCATGGCTGAGCTGTCAGGGGCCAAGGAGATCCTAAAGTTCAGGGGAAAAACTGATGAGGCTGTGAAGGCCGAGAAAGAAGCTTCCGAGAAGGTGTCTAAGTCTGAGGTGGAGGTTGAAGGTTAATTTGGCGGTCGCTTAAACAAAACTTCTAGATTAACTGGAGGTTGCGAAGGTACGGGAAGAAAGGGTGGCAACCCTTAAAGAGGAGCTCAAGTCTGCCAAGCTTGAGCTGGAGATAGCGCCGACTCAGTATGTTTTTGCTTTCCGAGAATCCGAGGAACAAAAGAAGTTGATCTTTGAGGCCTCGACGGATAAGTACGGGGATGGTTTTTTCTGTGTCGTCCGCCTGGGTCATAAGTGGGGCTTGGATATGACTCATGTCGCTGTAGGTTCTTTATTTGACCTTTGCGAGGAGAGCTTTTTCAGCCTCGCAAAGGTTATATAGAAGGCAGATTTTGTATTTGGATATTATTTGTATTAATAATTTGGCCAATCATGAATGATTCATTAGTAAACCTTCTAAATATAAATTCTCACTAAATCATCTAAGTGATTAAAATAAATAATGAAGAGATAATGAAAAATTCTTTTTTTTTTTTTCTGAAATGTTGATGTAGGATCTAGTAAGGGTTAAATCAAATGAGTATTCAACTTTTGTTTAGCTCTAAGCTAAGTTAAGGAACTAAGTTTTATATGTATACATAGGGAAAAACGACTTGGAGGCGATCGACTCCGAGGATGAAGCAGTTCCAACCCTTGATCAACCTTTAACTGCTCCGAAAGTCATAGTGCCCTGGGGACCTCGAGAATGGGAGCTAGGTGATCAGCTCTTAGCTAGCCAGTATACTTCATGCCATTTTTCTCCTAGATTGGCCTCAGTTGCCAATTAACTAGCCTAGTCCGCTTTGTAATTTTTGCCTTTTTGTTATGTAATGAATTTCAGTTTGATAAATAGAAGTTTGATTTTTCAATTTCATTTGTTATTGCTTTTTCATTCCGCTCGGTTTTGTTTGTACGTGATGAAAGTCTAATTTTGAAATTTAAAAATATTCATTAATTGCATGAACTCGGAATTTCAATAAGTTTGAAAACATTTAACCAAGTGTAGCGACCTAGGAATGTAAAGCATAAGGAATATCTTTTCATGAAAAAGACAAAAATATTCCAAGTGTAATTCACTCAGTAAATTAGTAGAAAAGTTAACCAAAATTCGTAAAGTTTTTTCAAGTGTTAGGAATTGAAAACTTATTAAGCTTCGGTGTTTAGCCGCTCGTGAACGAATGCATAAGATTTTTCAAGTGAAAAACTTAATAAAATTGTCTAAATATAAAGACTCGGAAACTTATAAACGAAAGTTTGTAAAATTTCTCAAGTGTTGGAACTCAGGAACGTACAAAACTTCTTAAGTGTCCCGATTTGTTGTATGTTTGCCACAAAAATTAAATTTAGCGATTTAATTATGTTCAAGTGTCTGTGTAACCAACTCTATAGTGCCCTCCCAGTTTAACCGTGCATATGGTTTACCTTAGGTAGGGTTAAACTTTTTGCCTGGGAACGAAATGGGACAGTTGTGTAGACAAATGAAGTTGAGTGTGAATGTTAACTTTTTTATGCTCCCTTGTCCATGCGATGTATATCGGGCGGGGGGGATGTATAAGTAACATCAAATAGGTCATTTGTTGTAACAAATATGTTTTATTGAAAGAAAAGTTCGTTATATGTAGGCGAGCAGACTGTTACATTATGCGACGGTCGAGCAATGAAAATCACTCGTCGAGTAGACTAAGGATAGTACTTTCTGAGATGGATTGCATGTCATAGGTTTTCTTTCTCAAAGTCGTTTGCATCTTTGAGGGAATATGTTCCCTGTCAGAGTAGGACTAAGATAAGGTATGGACCTTCCTAGTTCGGATACAACTTTCCTTGTTCGGTAGTTTTGGATGCAATGGTCGCCCGAAGAACCAAGTCACTGTTTTCAAATCGTTTTGTTTTAACTTTGTGGTTGTAGTATTTTGTTGTTTGTTGTTTAATATGGGTCATGCGTATAACCGCGACATCTCTTGTTTCATCTGGGAAGTCTAGGTCGGCCCGAGTGACGTTTTTATTCAGGATGTCGTTAAAGTAGAGTTGTCTAGGGGCAGACATTTACTCTTTGATTGGGATGACAACTTCAAAGCCATAACCCAGCTCGAAGGGTGTCTCACAGGTAGTAGATCAGGGAGTAGTCTAGGAAGCCCATAATATTGTAAGAATCTCTTCATACCAGTTGCCTTGGGCGCCTTCCAATCTTCGTTGGATGCTATTCAACAGGAAACGATTAGTCACCTCCACATGGCCATTCGCCTGAGGGTGTTTAACTGCCGATCAACGATGTTTTATTCCTAAATTGGATAAGTATTGCTCGAATACTATGTCGACAAATTGGGTGCTATTATCGGAGATTATAAGTTATGGGACGCCGAATCTCATAACTATTTCTTCATTGAAAAATTGCTTGCATATCCGGGCGGTCATTTTTCTAAGGGTCTTGGCCTCTATCCTTTTGGTCATGTAGTCGACCGCCACTATGACATAGCAGAAGTTGTCAAATATGTTGAGGAGGGGTTTCATGAGGTTGATCTCCCAAATTGCAAAATGTATGGGGATTAGGATGGATGAGAGCTCTTCTGGCATTTGTCTGTGCGTGTTGGCGAATAGCTGAAATTGTTTGCAACTCCATACAAATTTCTTGGAGTCTTGCAACATGGTAGGCCAATAATAACTAGCCCGGGTAATGCAGGTGGCCAAAGATTTACCTCCAATATGACTGCTGTAGTTGCCACTATTGTGATGCCCCAGTCTCCGTACACTTGCTAGACTCATAGACCGGTCGTCAACTCCTCTTCAGACTTTTATACTTACAATAAATTACAACCATTTCTTAATGACTTTGCAACGGAATTTAATTAATATTATAATTTTTTAACTATAATAAAATATTCAATAATAGTAAGGGTGAGCAATTAAGCTCAGCAAGTACATTCTTAAAACAACATAATCATTCATAATTGAACTTTTTCAAGAATAAATTCATTTCAGTAGATGATTAACATTTCAATCGTGCTTAACATCATAAAAAATTTGAGTATGCTTTAACCTTCAGCTTTACCGTCAATTTCTGTCAATTACCATCAATTCCCCGCTTAGTCTTAACACACAGTATAAACCAAACGGGGACCGTCAGAGATTGTGCACATATCAAAGCAGGGAATTATGCCCTGCACTATAGGACTCGTTCCTATAGTATCCCGGAATTTTACCGGTTCATCATCTCATCGAATTCCCCATGGGACCTGTTCCACATGGGGCCTTCCATCTCATTTGGTCTTCAATCAACATTTTCTCTTAAACATTTCATGCATGCACAAGAAATGAAAACTCATACAACTCTTTCGTTTTGAAAACATGCTATGTTTGAACTTTGACACTAAAAATCATGCCTCATTTATAAATTTTACAAAATCTCATCTTTCATGCATATTTTATCTTTCATTTGAAAACTCATGCAAAACGTTCTTTTGAAACATGCCCATGTACACATTTATAGAAAAAGGATAGATTTGCACTTGCCTTGAATCGTTGACTCGAATATTATGAACTTTTCTCGCTTTCCTCAAGTCAATCCCTAACATCAAAAAGACTTAAAAACGTCATTCTAAAGTTTCTAAACCCTTAAATCTTCCTTAACATTTCATTTCACTATTAGTCATTTTCGACCTACTGCATAAGTAGCACTAACAGTCTAATAACTTTGTCCAAAGAAATCATATTACTGTGATCTTAGTCTACTCAGAAACTATACTTCCAGATCTTTGTTTTGACATAAAAATGGTGAAATTTTGACTTCGTATGAAAAAGTTATGACATTTTGAAGTTCAACATTTTCTACAGAAAGTTGATCCGGCAGTGCCTTGCAACAGCCCACTTGAAGAATTTTTATAAAATAGTAGAAAATTTATATTTGAGTAATTCTTTTGGGATAGTGCACATAACCTATCCCAATTTGTACATAAAATATTTCATAATTTATTCTTATGTAGGCTATTTTAGGCAGGTTTTCGAAGTTGGTCCAAAAATCACATTTTTTTAGAAATTCGGGATGTTACTGTCCTTGTTTTCTAGAATTTTATAAAAATAATAATAAATCTTATTTTCTCACACAACCTTCTTGATATATGTTCATTATCAATTTAAATAATTTCACAAAATATTTCGTGTATAAATTACATGTATATTATTTTATAGAGATTTTTGATCATAGGTTGCTGATTCCAACTCCTCTGTTTCATCAGAAAATTTACAGTAGTTATTTCCAACAATTTATTAAAATACCAAATAAACTTCAAAATTTATTAAACTTTGTGGACATTATCTAAACTTATTCAAGTACTTCAAATAATAGCTTTATGACCATTTGACAAGCCAATTAATTTTTGTTCAATTTATGAACAGTAATATGTAGGTCAAA
>JAUMHB010081703.1:0-12058 GCA_032359685.1 Pittosporum tobira | reverse complement strand
AAATGACCAAAATGCCCTTGGCATTAAATTTACTATTTTAACTCCGTTCTTCAAAACGTAACTGTGAATAATAATTCGACTAGAGAAATAACAAAAGGAAGATTTTTATTTATTAAATCATTCTCACATTTTCGGGTTCTCACATCTTTGTTGTTTGTTCTTTGCTTCCTACTTTGATTTCTGGCAATTCTTTATTCGTCCAAGATTAGGTCAAACTCGTTTTTTGTCCGAAATATGCCTTTTTAAGTCCAACTCTCTGCAAAATAAGCCCAATAACAATAAAACCAATCTAATCCCTTGGATTGATGAAATGTTAGCTTATAACAAGGATATTAAAGCTAAACCCATGCAAATTTAACAATAAATCAAGAGATATCAGCATATAAAAGTATATCCAATAAGCACTTATCAAATTCCCCCAAGATTAAACTCTTGATTGTCCTCAAGCAAACTAATCATGAAAACAATTTAAGGAAAATTTGACCCTTTGATTTATAACATTCAGATCCACTGAAAAATTATGAAGTGACAAAGTTAGTGGAGAAAATTTTCTAAGACTAATAATCCACAATTAATAAACTAACACTTCATCATATAAAAGTAAAATTTTACACAACTTAAGTACAAGTATCCATAATAAGTCTAAATCCTAATAAATTTCCCTTACTCCCTACAATTCAATTCAAAAGTGTCCGTGTGCTTATGTGCAACGTGTATTAACTTGTAGATATCGAAGCACTAAGTTGGACATTTACCTTTAAGCGCAATACAGTAGACCTCCGACCAAATGGACGGGTTCTGTTACCCATCGGCATGGATCATCCCCTCGAATACCAAGATCTCAAAGGAGCACTTGATTTTTCGTCAAATGTATCGCATAAGCGTTGCCTATAGAGTTGATGGGCATTTTGCTCCAGTTTATTTCCAACTCTTTTATCTATTTATTATTTTTACAAATTTCTATTTGTTTATTTATTTTTTCTCTCTTTTTTAAATTTTTTTCATCAAGGTCAAGTGTTTCTCCAGTAACCAGAAATATTCAAGAGTTACCATGGAAGTCCAAGTACGTTGCCATCATTAAAAATCCACATGAAGTGTTTCAATTTCTAAAGCTAACGGGAAGTTATTCGAAACAAATTATAAATCAAAAAATAGAAGAGCAAGGGATTTTCATAATTTTTTAGTCCTATCATGGATACAAAGGACTTAAGCATGCAAAAACTCTACTCATATAATTCTAAGCATAAGTTTACGAAAGCAAACTATTAGTTCTTAAACAATTTTCAAAACCAACTAGGTCCATTCATTCCTCTTCGATTTAAATGCATGGAATTCTTATTAAGATAACTTATGGGTTTTTTTTTTGAATAAAAGAAATAAAAACAGTTAATAAAAACTAAAAACAAAGAAAATCCAATGACCTAATAATAGTAAATAAGGAACAACAACATGCAAATCATCCCCTCCCCCAAGCTTAGATTATATATTGTCCCTAATGTATAACAAATATAGTATATAATGGGAAGAAGTGATCAACCAAACCTGATTATGACGATGGAGGTGGCCAAAGCTCTAGTGACTCCCACCAAAGCTTATTGGTCTCTAAGAATGTAATAGCCTTTTTGTTCAAGTATAGTCCATCTTCAATTTCTAGAACCATGTCCATCTTCAATTTCTAGAACCATAGTAGGTAGTAGTTGATCTTTTGTAATTGTTAGTTGGAACATGTCTTCCACCTCTTTATCTATGATATCGATCCTCCACACGTCTTTTGGCTTGCTTGGGTTCTTCATGACTTCCAAGACATTGAAAGTGAAGCGTTCTTCTCCTAATCTCGGTACTAACTTTCCTTCTTTCACATCAATAGGAGCCCTTCCTGTGGCTAGGAAAGGTCTTACCAAAATAATTGGCACTTCAGCATCTTCTTCCATCTCGAGAACTAAAAAATCAGCGTGAAATACAAATTTGTCTACTTTCACCAATACATTTTCCACTCTACCCCTCGGATATTTAATCGTCTATCTGCTAATTGGAGTGATACAGTGGTGTCCTTGATTTCTCCTATCCCAAGCTTTTCGAACACTGGATAAGGCCGTAGGTTGATACTTTCTCCAAAATTGTATAGTGCCTTATTAAATTGAAACTTCTCCAATTTGACAGGGAATGGTGAAACTTCCTAGATCTTTTAGCTTAGGTGGCAATTTATTTTGCAAGATTGCAAAACATTCCTCGTTCAGCTTCACAGTCTCACCATCTTCCAATTTTCGTTTATTCACCAAAATATCCTTTAAGAACATGCCATAACTCGGGTATTGTTTTAGGGCCTCTAATAACGGAATATTAATATTTAGTTTCTTAAACACCTCCAAAAACTTAGCAAATTATTTATCCAAATTTCACTTCATAAGCCTTATTGGATATTGAATGGGTGGAACATAAGGCTTTACTTCATCTTTTGTTTTGCTAGATTCTGGAACCTATGGTGTTTCACTCTCTTACTCTTTCTCCTCCTTTTCTCATTTGTCCTGGTCGCTGTTGTCTGGTCTTGCAATTTCTGATCCCTTCATTTCTTTTTCAGTTCTCAAGGTAATGGCCTTTACATTTTCTATTGGATTTTTCTCCACGTTGCTTGGTAAAAAACCGTAAGGGCGTTCAGAAATTTGTTGCGCTAGCTGGACAACTTGCTTCTCCAAATTTCGGATTGAAGCTTCTTGATGATTGAACATAGTGTTTGTGCTTTTGATATTTTCTTATAATGACTGGTTCATCTGCATCATCATCTCCTCTAACCTGGAATTCTGTACTGCAGACTGCGGGACTCTTGGGGCTTGTAGATTTTGACCTCCCCATTGAATATTTAAATGGTTTCGCCACCCTGGATTGTAAGTGTTCAAATAGGGATTGTTTTGGTTTCTATTAAAATTGGAAAAATAATTAACATTATCATTAGACAGAGCAAAGGTATTTCCAACTTGACAGTCCAAATTGACATGGTTTCCCCTGCAAAAATTACAAGTTATCCCATGTAGCTTAAACACATTGCCTAGTTGAGAGCTAAAGATACGTGTAAGTTTTTCCATTTGAGCTTCGAGCCTTGATATGGAATCTACTTCATGAACTCCGCTATGTTTCTTCTGTTGGAATATATTGGACGACCAGTGGTAGTTGTTAGATGCCATCTTTTCCACTAACTAGAATGCCTCCTTCGGTGACTTATTATTTATGTTTCCTCCTACTGTGACATTGATGGTGCTTCATAAACTTGGATCAATTCCATTGTAGAATATTTGCACCTGCATCCAAAGTGAGAGGCCATGGTGTAGGCATAGCCTTAGAAACTCTTTAAATCTTTCCCATGCCTCGTATAACGATTCACTGTCAAATTGCGTGAAGTTGGTGATATCGTTACGCATCTTTATAGACTTGGATGGTGGAAAGTATCACATAAGAAATTTTTGTGCCATCTCATCCTATGTCCGGATTGATCCTGTAGGTAAGGAAGTCAACCAACTCTTAGCTTTGTCCTAGAGAAAAAAATAAAACAAACTCAATCGAATAACATCTATAGATAATCCATTAAATTGAAAGGTATCATAGATTTCAAGAGAATTGCTTAAGTGGAGGTTCAGATCCTCGTTGGGCAATCCATGGAACATAGCGCGCTTTGAAGCATTTGAATTAGTGCCACCTTGAGCTCGAAATTGTTCACCTATATTGCGGGTCGAACAATGCTAGATGTACAACTTTGCAGTGGTAGGGCAAAGAAGTCCCCCATAGTCTTCCTTTCGGCTATAGCATTCTATTCTTTGTTCGACGTCTCATCAATAACCTAAACCTGAAAAAAAATAAAATACAAGAAAAGTAAAAAATAGTACAAACAACAACTAGATTAAGATAAAAACTAAAAATTAAATTTCTATAAAATTCAGATTTAGGATGCAGTACCTAAACTTCCAGAATTTAAATTTTCACAAAAACTCTTCTTGCATGTTTTAAGGCTTCCCCAAGCTATTATACACTTAACTAACCATAACCACAACATGAAATCCATTATGTAAGCTTAGAAAATTAGACTTTCAAGCATGAATTCAAGAGTGCTAAAAATCATATTTAATGAACAAGCATGGATTCCTTGGACCTATATCAATCTCTAGCAACAATCAAGTCACAAACACCTCAAGCCATGCTATCATGGTTCCCATCCACCTTTAATTAAGCTAAAAATTATTACCTTAGGTCAAGGGATTACCTTCTTGTTATTGGATTTCAAGGGCTTGCAAGTGGTTTTGCTTGATTCTCCTTGGTTAATCTTGGTTATCAAGCTTGCTAGGGTGCTTTAGGACCATCAATCACTATCTCTAGAGGATAAAATAAGATTTTGGTGTTGGTAAAAAGGGAGAGATACTCAAAATTTTAGAGAGAATTTTAAATAGAGAGAGCTTGCTTATTTTGGCTTTTGGACTTGAAATGGCTAAGTGTGAAGCTTGTGAACTTTGCTTCCTTTTTTTTTTAACTTTGGACGTGCACCTTAGATGGGTCTTGTGGCCATAACTTCAGCCATGTTGGTCCCTTTTTGGTGGTTAAAGTTTGTGGCTCAAAGTTAAGCTTTTTGATAGTTAGCAAATGTAGTCCAAAAATTGGCTAAGTCTCCTCACAAGCTCTTGACACACGGCTAGGGTGACATCACCCTAGTGATGTCACGTTGATGACATCATGATGACCTCATCATGATGATGTCATCTTGATGACATTATTTCGCTTGCTTCACCCCGCTTGCATCATCTTTTTCGTCTCATTTGACATTTTCTTTTCTTTCTCTTTTCTGGCAAATTTCTGCTAGGGACAAGTCCACCTATGAAGGAAAACATTTTACCCCTTTAATAGGGGTTCTAATCGCATCCCACTCGTATCCTTCCATTTCAAAATTTAGCAGTTAAAGAAAATTTGAAAATTTGGCTAATCGTGCACGCGATTGTGCGAATTTCATGCAATGAATTTAGATGTCATTAAATATAAAATATTATTCATAAATTTTTATCTAACTAATATACATTACAAAATTCTAAGGTTTAACATTTCCAACATAATGGTATTCTGGTAATTTGTCATAGGAAGGTATTCTAGTAAATGTAGCATATGAGTAGTTTGGTAAATTTTAACCAAAGCATTTTACAAAATAAATTGGACAACAATTGATCATTTTGACCAACTTGACCAACTTGATCAGTTGACCATTTGACCAGCCTTGACCAGACTTAACTATTGACCATTTGATCTTGACCCGACCATTTGATGATTTAACCTTTGATCATACCATTTCACCTTTGCCGAAAAACTACCGTCGCCATGGTTGCCGGCCGATGACAGTGCCTGCAGAGGCGGCAATCCGTCATTCCCGTGCATATATGCACGGATTTTGAGGGGAAATGGATTTTTATGATTAATTCATTGATCTTAGGCTTAAATTTCACTGCCCTTTTGCTTGAAACATGAGATTTAAACCATGCTATGTCATCTTCATCAAGTTCGGCCAGTCGGCCATTACCGCCGGCATCCGAACTCAAGATTTTTCCTATTTAGTAAAAAAAAATATGAAAATAAAAATAAAAATCATCTAAATGGCCCAAAAAATTTTAAGCCGATATTTCCCTCCTTCCAAGTCAGCCAAAATGCAAAATGATATTACCATATTCATACAGCTAGATGGCGAATCATTGTATGAAGCATGGGAGAGATTTAAAGAATTGATAAAAAAATGTCCACATCATGGTTTGCCAGTCTTGATGCAAGAACAAACATTCTATAATGGCATACATCCAACCTTGCGAAGCATGATAGATGTTGTAGCTGGCAGGAGGATTAACCACAAATCACCTAAAGAGGCCTTCGCTTTAATAGAAGATATAACCACCAATAGCTATCAATGGCCATCTGAGAGGTTCCAAGCTAGAAAGCCAAGCGGAGTACATGAGGTAGAAACCATGGCGACGCTAAATCCAAAGATAAATGCGCTTACCAAGATGTTTAACTCTCAAACAAGCAATGTTTCAAAGATGCAGAGAGTTTCATGTGACTTTTATGGTGGTGACCATGCGAACAATGACTGCTAAGTTGGTAAAAATTTTGCTACTGAAAACGCTAACTATATTTCAAATTTTAGCAAATCACAAAAAAAATCCATACTCAAACACTTACAATCTGAGGTGGGAAAATCATCCTAACCTGTAGTGGGAAGGATAGAATCAGGCTCTAAGACCACCTCCTCCATAGAATATGGAGAAACCCCATTCGCATTTGGAGGACTTGATCAGAAAGTTGGCTAAAATAGTTAATGAGAGCGTGAAGAACACTAATGCACAACTCCAGTACATTGAAAAGTAGATGGACAAACTAGCACAACAAGTGACTATAAGGCCTCATGGTTCTTTATCGAGCAATACCGAGAAAAATTTGATAGATCAAGCAAAAGACATCACACTACGAAGTGGTAAAGAGTTAAATGATCCAGAAAAGAAGATTGAAGAAGGACTAAAAGAGAAGAATGAGGAAGAACAAGAACAAACACAAGTATAGTCCTCATCCTCTGAGAAAGAGAAGAAGGAATCAACCTGAAATCCTTATACTCCTCAAATTCCATATCCGGGCGACTCGCAAAAAAAAAATTAGAATTTAGTCCAATTTTCTAAATTCATAGAGGCATTAAAGAAACTTCATATCAACCTCCCTTTGGTGGACCTCCTCACTCAGATGTCGAATATCACAAAGTTCTTAAAAGATATTCTTTCAAATAAAAGAAAATTGGATGACAGTGTGACCGTGAAGCTGAATGAAGAATGTTCTACTCTATTACAAAATAAGCTACTACCGAAGCTGAAGGATCCAGGGAGTTTTACTATTCCCTGTCAAATAGGCGATGTGCAATTCGGTAAGGCATTATGTGATTTGGGCGCAAGTATTAATCTAATGCCATATCTGGTCTGCATGAGGCTTGGGGTCGAATAGATCAAGGACACTACAGTATCCCTTCAATTAGCAAATAGATCAATCAAATATCCTAGGGGTATTGTGGAGAACGTGCTAGTAAAGGTGAATAAACTTAGTTTTCCAGCTTACTTTGTGGTGCTTAAGATGGAGGAAGACATTGATGTGTCGATTATCTTGGGGAGACCTTTCCTAGCAACAGGAGGGACTTTAATAGATGTACGAGAAGGAGAATTGGCGCTAAAACTAGGAGAAGACAAAGTCAAGTTCAATGTCTTGAAAACAATGAAGTGCCCCAGTGAGAGGAATGATTTGTGGATGATTGACGCTATATATCGAGAAGTGGAAAATATTTTTAATTTAACCAGTGCAGGAGATCCACTTTTGAATTCTATAATGTAGGAAATTGAAGAAGGATTTGCTTACAAAGAGGAAGAAGAAGCTCTTCAACAGTTACACGTAATTAGACCCTGGTCGAGGTTCCTAGAGTCGAAATATAGTGAACTAACGACAG
The DNA here is from genome assembly GCA_032359685.1 of Pittosporum tobira. Classification (NCBI taxonomy): domain Eukaryota; kingdom Viridiplantae; phylum Streptophyta; class Magnoliopsida; order Apiales; family Pittosporaceae; genus Pittosporum; species Pittosporum tobira. The sequence continues at coordinate 4,563 of JAUMHB010081703.1, read as the reverse complement.
GGGATTCCAATCCACGACCATCAATTGAGGAACCACACATGATGAAATTAAAGAGTCTACCTCCTCATTTGAAATATGCTTTCTTAAAGGCTACTAAATTGCCTGTTATTACTTATTCTTCGATGATATGTGAAATGGAAGATAAGCTGCTAAGGGTTTTGAGGGATCACAAAAGAGCAATTGGGTGGACTATAGCCGACATCAAAGGAATTAGTCCTTCAATTTGTATGCATAAAATTTTAATGGAAGAAAAGTACAAACTGGTTATCCAACTGCAAAGGAGACTTAACCCAAAGATGCAAGAAGTTGTCAAGGAAGAGGTGGTCAAGCTACTGGATGCAGGGATCATTTACCCAATTTCTAACAGTTCATGGGTAAGCCCAGTACACGTTGTTCCCAAAAATGGAGGTATGACGATCATCCACAATGAAAAGAATGAATTGATTCCTACCAGAACTGTCACCGGGTGGAGAGTATGTATAGATTACCGAAAATTGAATGATGCTTGAAAGACTTACAGGATACGCATATTACTATTTTTTGGATGGTTATTCTGGATACTTCCAACTTTTGATTGCTCCGGAAGATCAAGAAAAGACCACCTTCACATGCCCATATGGCACATTCACATATAGAATGATACCCTTTGGCCTCTGCAATGCACCAACCATGTTCCAGAGATGCATGATAACCATATTTTCAGAAATGCTAGAGAATTGTATTAAAATTTTTATAGATGACTTTTTTGTGTTTGGCTCTAGTTTTGACAAATGTTTACATAATTTGGAATTGGTTTTGTATAGGTGTGAAGAGATAAACCTAGTACTAAATTGGGAGAAATGTCATTTTATGGTACAAGAAGGCATTGTACTAGGGCACAAAATCTCAAAAAAAAGGGATAGAAGTTAATCAGACGAAGATTGAAATGATTTCTACGTTACCTCCGCCAACTTCTATAAAGCTACTTCGGGGATTCCTGGGACATGCAGGATTCTATGGAAGATTCATTATGGACTTTTCAACAATAGCTAGGCCTCTATACAAGTTGTTAGAAAATGATGCTAAATTTGAGTTTTTCAATGAATGTTTGAAAGCGTTCCGCACCTTAAAGGAGAAGCTAGTTTCGACTCCAATTATATTGACTCCGGATTGGACATTGTCATTTGAGCTAATGTGTGATGCTAGCGATACCTCGACAGGTGTTGTGTTAGGACAAAGGAAGGATAAGATTTTTCGGGCCATCTACTATGCAAGTAGAATATTGTCAGGAGCTCAACTGAATTATGCCACTACGGAGAAGGAACTTTTAGCGGTTATATTTGCTTTTGAGAAATTTCACTCTTATCTTATATGTTCAAAAGTGATTGTTTTCACATATCATGCAGCTCTGAAGTATCTACTCCAAAACAAGGATACAAAACTCAGGCTTATTAGATGGATCCTTTTGCTACAAGAGTTTGATTTGGAGATCAAGGATAAGAAGAGGACGGAAAATCTAATGGCCGATCATTTGAGCAGACTTCCAAATGTTCCTAATGATGCAAGTCTAATTTGTGAGAAGTTCCCGGACGAGAATCTATTGCAGATACAAGCCAATTTTCCCTGGTATACAGATATTGTGAATTATTTGGTAAGAAAGGTGCTACCACCGGACTTTACATATCAACAGAAGAAAAGGTTATTTTCTCTCCTTAAAAGTTATATTTGGGAGGAACCTTACTTATTTAAGATATGTGCAGATGGTATAATTTGAAGTTGTATTTCAAATGATGAGACTGCCAAATTTTTATATCATTGTCATGATGGGCCAACTGGTGGCCATTTTGGTTCTTATAAAACTGCTTTGAAAGTTTTGTAGTCTGATTTTTATTGGTCGACCTTGTTTAGGGATGCCTTCAATTATATTAAGAGCTGTGATATGTGTCAAAGAATGGGGAACATATCCAAAAGGAATGAGATGCCATTAAATAACATCCTTGAGTGTGAAGTCTTTGATGTATGGGGTGTTGATTTCATGGGCCCATTCCCACCTTCATATGGTAACACATATATCTTGGTAGCGGTGGAGTATGTGTCCAAATAGGTTAAAGTTGCCACTCTTCCAACGTGTGAAGCAAAACATGTGGTTAAATTCTTGAAAAAGAACATATTCACATATTTGGATCACCAAGATCCATTATTAGTGACCAAGGTACGCATTTCATTAACAAACAATTTGTGTCAATCCTGCAGAATTATGGCGTTATCCATAGAATTGATGTCGCATATCACCCACAAACAAGTGGGCTAGTGGAGGTTTCAAATTGAGAACTCAAACACATTTTAGGGAAGATAGTGAGTTCTAATAGGAAAGACTGGTCGATCAAATTGGATGATGCGTTGTGGGCATATAGAACTGCATTCAAAACGCCAATCAGGATGTCACCGTTCCACCTTGTATACGACAAGTCCTGTCACCTTTCAGTAGAATTGGAACACCGTGTTTATTGGGCGCTAAGGACTCTTAATTTTGACCTAAAGGCGGTGGGTGAGAAGAGATTGCTGCAATTGAGTGAGTTGGATGAGCTTAGACACGATTCTTATGAGAGTGGTAGGATTTACAATGAAAAGATGAAGAAGTGACAGCCACATTATACGTAAAAAATTCAAAGTGGGAGATACTGTTTTATTATACAATTCCCGTCTTCATTTGTTTCCAGGTAAATTGAAGTGGCGATGGAGTTGTCCATTTCAGATCACGAAAGTTTTCCCCTATGGTACAGTAGAATTAACAAATTCAGTGGAAGAACTCTTCAAAGTAAACGACCAGCGACTTAAGCACTTTCACAGGGAAAATTTTGATCCTCTCAACGTCATCGTGACGTTGAAGACTCCAACTTAATTTGAATTATAGAGGAAGTTGGGCTAGCAACTATAAAACGAGCGCTTCTTGGGAGGCAAGCTAAGCTATGTATCATTTGTAAACTTTCTTACAATTTATCTTTAATTTTAATTTGTTTTCGTATTTTTTTTTCAAATCTTTTTGTAGGTTTAAACTTTAGGATGCACCAGGAATTTTTAGCAAAAAGAATGGATGCAAATAGACCACATAGCCGGAATCTACAAAAGTCAATCAAAAAAGTCAAAACAGGCTACCTTACGATCAGACTTACGGCAGTAAGTCCACCCGTAAGGAAGCCAAATCAGGTTTTTAAGCCATGGCTTATTGAGGTAAATCATTCTTGCAAAACGTTTAGGCTATTTCAAGTCTTAAATCAGGTGTGGTCGTTTCGTTTTCTCCCATACTTACAATTTACTTGCTTTACATTGGGGACAATGCATGATTCAAGCTTGGGGGAGGGAATACTTGCATGCTTCTTGGTGTATCCATATTTTTTTTTGTTTTTATTTGTCCTTAGTTATTTTTATTATTATTTTTAGTTTGTTTTTATAATTAAAAAAAATAGAATATTCAAAAATATTCAAAAACCCATAAGTTGTCTTTAAATGGAAATTTATGTTTTTTTATCGAATGAAAAATGATTTGACTTAGTTTGTTTTTAAAATTATTTGGAACTAGTATTCTACTTTTGAGGATTATATGAATCAAATTTTGCATGCTCAGATCCTTTATATCCATAATAGGCCTAGAAAATTATGATAATCCCTTGTTATCCTATTTTGATTTAGAAAGTTGGTTCATATCACTATTTGTTAACTCTAAAATATTGAAATACTTCAAGAAAGACTATTAAGAATACGGTAAAGTACTTGGACTTCCTTGGTGACTTTTGTATGCTTTTGATTACTAGAGAAACACTTGACCTCGATAAAATATATATGAGAAAAAAATATAGAAAAAATTGGAAAAAATCCAGAAAAACAGAAAAAAAAAATAAAAATAAAAAGTTAGAAAGAAAAAATGCCCATCAACTCTATAGGCAAAGGCCTATGAAAAAATACGAAGAAAAATCAAGTGCTCCTTTGAGATCTTAGTAGTCAAAGGAACTGATTGGGATTCAGTGCAAGTGTACACCAATCAAATTATAGTATAAAAAATATCGATCCCACGAGGAATTGTAATTTACTAATTATGTACCACTTTAGATAATTCTTTACTAATCTAACTAATTAATAAAAATTTAATTTTTAAGAAACTAATTAATTACTAAATAAACTAAACTAATAAATTTAGGGTTTTAATCAATAATAAGAAAGCGTGCTAAGGTTTTAACTTCACCTACCCATTCATAATCACATCAATTAGTTTATCATGCAAGTTATGGACTTTATTTTGTTGTGATAGTGGAATCTTCATAAATTAGTTGCTACTCTATCTCTAGTTATAGCCCCCCTACTTCAATTATTAACCCCACAATCTTCATGCGAAATTTAAATAATATGAAGAGCATTAAGTTTTATGAAAATTTCCGAATTCACTGACCATCACAACTCGTTTAGATATAGTTACTACAGAAACTACACAAAAAATCTAGACTATCTCTACCTAAATTTAATTTGTGGTTATGTTTCACACGAGCTCTCACTAGTCTTCTCCTCTTGGTACTTGAACTATGTGACAAA
>JAUMHB010081702.1:0-14221 GCA_032359685.1 Pittosporum tobira | reverse complement strand
GATGTTCTGAAAATGATTTATTGTTGATGATGGATGGTGCTGTCTTAATGTCTTTTGACATGAAAGTTGACTTTTTGTGCGAGTTTTCTAATTTATTGTCATTGACTAAAAATGTTGGGACATAAATGAGTTCCGTCAGGTCATTTCTGAGTTTTTATTTATTTATTTATTTATTTTATTGGACGATGACAATGATTAAACAAAAAATATAATTATATTAATTTTTAATTAATCAGATATCAAATCGAACCATAATTCTATACTATTTATAATAGGCCAAAAATTCTACCAAATAACGAGAACAAGACTTCAGCTCATAATAATAAGTCACACAGTCCTAAATGACAAAGATAACCCCACCTAAAAATTAAAAACAAAACTCTATTTACATTAATAAAAGAGAAAATAATTTCAAACAACGGGCTCAACATGAGATATCCTAAGGTGATATATATTAATCATATTATATATTCCATACGTATTTAAATAGGGATAATTTTACAAATCCCATTAACATAAGCACTTAATAATCTCTCCACAATTTACGTATTAATCTTTAGACATTTATTGATGGGCGGATGGAGTAGCTGGATTGAAATTAGTTGAATTTATGTGACCTAATAGCTTACATTAGTTGTTGTAATCTAATAGTCAAAATTTGCAGACAAGTATAAATTTGAAACAAACAAGGCCTCCTGCCTGAATTAATAAATATGTCACATTATAGTTTTCTGAGGCCAATTTGAAATGTGATAACCGAAAATTGATATTAATTTTTTTAATACAATTGTAATTATTGAAAAATATTTAAAAAGTTTTACCTTAATTCTCCATTTTCTTCAATTATTAAGTTCTTACTCGAATATTTAAATGTTGTTTTGAGGTCAACATGTTATTTCCATGAACCAAGGAGCAAATTCTAAAGAGTATAATATACTCCATCAGTCTCAACTTTTTTTTTTTGGTTTTTTTAAAATTTATCAAAATTTATTTATTTTTAAATTATTATATTATTTTTGTTACATTGTTCCAAATACTATCTATATGGACTAAGTGACTTTATGGTCACTGCACTATAGACCAATGTACAAATTGATCACTGAACCGATTTTTTGTACAATCGACTAACTGTACTATCGATTTTATACAATCTATTAACTTTTTTGTTAAAAATTTTGACTTTAAACAGATAAATAGTGTTTGGTTCCACTAATGTCACATGAACATGCCGCGTTGGACAAAAAAAGAAAAATTAAACCACATATGCTACAAGGTGGAAATAATCATTTAAATTATTTTTTTTTCAAAAAATTCAAATTTTTTAGAATTTTTTTTATCTTTAATATATATATATATATATAATAAAACAATTATGGATAAAATTCCAATTTTAAGAAAATAATTTTTTTTCAGAAAATTCCAATTTTTTATAAAAAAATTCCATTTTTTTTTATTCGTAACAGTTATATAAAATTTCCATTTTTTTAGATTTTTTTTAAAATATTTTTTTTATACGTAACACACACACACACACACACACACACACACACACACACATATATATATCTTAAATAAATAACAAAATTTATAAAAAAATTATTTTTAAAAAATTTATGGATAAAAATAAACAAATTATTTTTAAAAATTCCATTTTAAGAAAATAATTTTATGTAAATAATTAAATTTGTTTTTTAAAAAAATTACATACTTTTTAAAACAAACAATTTCTATTTTAAATTACAATTTTTTTTGATTTTTTTAAAAATATTTTTTTAAAAAAATCTTTAAAATTACGAATTAGAAATTATTTTAAAATTTTAATAATTAAATAATTATATAATATTTTAATTATAATATAACTAATTAAAATTAAAGAGATGATAATAAATTAAAATCTTAAAAATTAAAATTTAATGAGTCAGATTGCCATGTCAGCGTTCTGTTAGCATTTGACAGATTTTTTTTTGTAAAAAAAAAAAATTCAATGAGTTGACTGTTCAAAAAATCGATTTAGTAACTAGTTTGTACATTAACTTATTGTACAATGACTACTTTGATATCTTATTTCTTTAAAAACCAAAATGTTCTTGGTTTTGTTAAAAGTTTTGTGGAGCCTAATAATCTAATACTTACTATGTTCAACTTATATTGTTCTAATTATAAAATACATGCATTTTAAAAATATATTTATTTTCTTCAAATTGTCCTTTGTATTTTATAGAGAAAGTGAATAGAGAAAGAAATTAGATAAAAAAGAGGGTTGAGTAAAGTAATAGTTTTGTAATTTTCAATAAAAAAGTTATGAATAGTATTAGAAAATTATGAATAAAAATAATTTAAATAAACAAAGAGGACAATTAAATTTTGATAAATTTTAAAAAAAAATTAGGACAATATAAATTTAACGAATGAAATAATAACTTATTTTTTTCTTTTAAATAAAGGGAGAGAAAGTGAAAATTACTGAGAAACTAGTTATTAGATTACGTTTTTACAGTTGTTGATTTTAATTATAAAATTCTTTTGCAATTTTATGTATCCAAAACTTTTATTATTATTTATTATTATTATTATTTTGTAACTGAGATTAAGATAAAAATGCAAATAAAATTTTAATATTTGTGATTTTAGGGTGTATGTTTAATTAGAAAATGATTTATAGTTTCAATCCGGATCTTTCATTAGTTTTCTAGCTGTTCTCATCTCATTTTCTGTTGATTTGGGACTAACAATTAGAACCAATTGCCATAAACCCTAACCTCAAATCCAACACTCCGCATTTCTCTTTGCCGTACCAGAAATGCGTACCCTAATTTCACGAACTTTGACTAACCTCAGCGCTGTGAGTCGAAATGCAATCACCGGCATCCAGTCGTCAATATCCATGACCTCTCAGTCCAATAGGAGATCGTACAGTCTGATACCGATGGTGATTGAGCACTCCTCGAGAGGAGAGAGAGCTTACGATATCTTCTCTCGCCTCCTCAAGGAACGAATCGTTTGCATCAACGGCCCTATCTCAGATGACACCTCACACGTCGTCGTTGCACAGCTCCTCTTCCTTGAATCCGAAAACCCTTCTAAACCTATTAACATGTACATCAACTCCCCCGGCGGCGCGGTCACTGCAGGTTAAAACTCATTTTTTTTTTTTTTTAGTTTTTTGTTTTGTAATTCGTGAATGTTTATGCAATTGGGTCTTTCTAATTCAAGTGTTTGATCTATTTGAAAATTTCAATTTTACGTTTTCTATGGAAAAGGTAGGGCTGCATATAATTGTTTCAGTCAGTTTAGTTGTGCTTATATATGTATCTTTGCTTCTTAACCAGCAATTAAAGTTTTCAGTTGAAAGTAAAATTGAGTTGAAAGGGCTTAAGCTCAATGTGGAAGAGTTGAACTTTGAATTATCTGAAAACATGCATGACTGAATGTTGTACCTCAGCTAAAACTGAAGTCTGGACTTGGAATTAGACTTGGCTTTTTTGTAAGCAGCTTTTCGTAAAATTTTGAATTCCCTGAAATTATACTTTTAAAAAAATGAACTTGTTACTGTCTTGAAAGAAAAGAGAGAAGAACATAACTGAATAAAATGAAGTCAAATCTTGATATTTATGGTCAATATAATGATTCCCACGCAGATTAAAAGTTAAGACTATTAGGTATTTGGTTTCACTTGGTCAACCTATGAAAAAATTTGAAAAATGAATGTTCAAGTATGGAGGACAATCAGACAATTAGTTCTCAGTTCATGGGTAGTTCTTTAACTCACCAGTGCCTACTGCTTGGCATTTGGACGCTAATACGGCATTTTAGTCAACAGAAGTTTCCCAAAAAGCTAACATATGTTCTTCTTTCCATTGAAACTAGAGAATCGATCATCAGAAGGAGAATTAGGAATATTCTTAGAACTAGAAGGCATTGTTCTCCTGTGGGCTTCTTCCTGTATCCATGAATTCAGTTGGACCCAAATATGATACACGGGGAAGATTATATAAACTTCTTATTAGATTGTCGCCTTATTTCAGGACTCTGCTAAACTCTTTATGACAACTTTTGTAGTTACAAGTGATATTTTTACAAAGAGCAATGCTCTTATAATTTGGAACGGAGGGAATAATGTACACAGAACGTAGCAATGAAGGTTACACTGGAGAATGCCAATGCGTGTGTATAATTTATTTGACTTTCGCAAAATGGTTGTTTATTCTATGTGTATTCTTCAGTGTAATCATAATGTCATTAGCTCCTAGGATGACCCTGAATCTCATTACAATTTCTGATATCCTTTCAAGATTGGTAGTTTTGGACAATGACATGTCAAGATTTGGAGTACAACATTACCACTATTTTTCCATGTTTTGTTCTTTCAATCTTTTGTATAGGTCTTGCAATCTATGATACGATGCAATACATTCGTTCTCCGATCAATACAATATGCATGGGTCAAGCTGCGTCAATGGGTTCTCTCCTCTTAGCTGCTGGTGCCAAGGGTGAGAGGCGTTCTCTCCCTAACGCAACAATTATGGTTCACCAGCCTTCAGGTGGTTACAGTGGACAGGCCAAAGATATGACCATTCACACCAAGCAAATTGTTCGGGTTTGGGATGCACTAAACGCGTTGTATGCCAAGCATACGGGTCAGCCTGTAGATGTAATTCAGAAGAACATGGATCGGGATTGTTTTATGACCCCAGAAGAGGCAAAGGATTTTGGAATAATTGATGAAGTAATAGACGAGAGGCCGATGGCTCTAGTCACGGATGCTGTTGGGAACGAAGGCAAAGATAAAGGTTCAACTTAGGGTCCGAAGATATGAAATGTTGCTCATTCTCTTCCTCCATCGCAATTTTGGATGCCACATTCGCATTTTATGGTCTCAAATTGGTGGTGTAATAATCGTATGACATTTATTTACAAGTTTAGATCTTGTTCTTTGGTTCAACTTTGAATGTCAACTTCAGTTATTTTCTCGACAAAGCTCTATTTTGTTCAATCATGTATTGGAGATTTACATTAAGGGAAGTTTTGTTCTCGTTCTGCCCCTTTTAAGCTTATACTAAAATGAAGGGGGTTCACCAACTCTCCAAATCTTTTATTCCAAGATTTATACCAGTCCTGAAGGGAAAATTGATATGATTCTTTCGTGGTAATAAATAGATATATGATTTTAAAAAAAAATTGTTTGGCAATGTATGAAGGAAGAAAATAAAATTAAATGTGAAAATGGAGTCTTTATTGTTTGGCAATGATGAAGGAAGAAAATAAAATTAAAGGTGAAAATGGAGTCTTTTAATAATTAGTACTATTTCTTTCGTTTTAAAAATAAAATAGGAAATAGGAAATAAAAAATATTTTATAATATCCAAATAAAAATATATTTTAAATTTTGAAACATATTTAAAATAGTAATAAATTTTAATTTTCATAAAAATAACAATCTCTGGGAGCATACGAGTCACTGTACTCGAACTACAACGGCTATCTGTTTATGGTAACCATGCATTCCTCTGTTTCTTCATCATGACGGGGAGAGATAAACACAGACAATACTGCAACTACTTGATATATTTGTTACACAATCATCACCATCGCCGAGCCATTCAACAAATCCACTCCCAAATAATCACCACTAACTCCTACTCACAGAACTCAACCAATTCACTGATCCATCATTACTCACTCAGTGACTTTCCCCAAGAAGCTCTCACACTCTTCAAGCACCTTCAACACCGAAACCAAGCTATCTTCTTTGACAGCTTTGCCTTCTCTTTTCTAATCAAATCCTGTGCTCACTTGCAAGATTCTACCATTGGTTCACAGTTCCATTCCCTCACTATAAAATCCGGGTTCGGGATTCATGTGTACGTGCAAACTGCTTTGGTAAATATGTATGCAGTTTGTGGGCGTTTAGATGAAGCGGAGAAGGTGTTCGACGAAATGCCTGAGAGGAATTCCGTGACATGGAATGTTCTGATTACTGGTTTAACGAAATGGGGAAATGTCAACCGGGCTAGGCATCTGTTTGATGTGATGCCTGATAAGAATGTTGTTTCTTGGACTGGGATGATTGATGGGTATACGCGAATGAACCAAGCTGACGAAGCTTTGTCTTTGTTTAGGCGAATGATGCATGAGGGTATCCAGCCTAGCGAACTAACGATGCTAGCGATTTTGCCCGCCGTTTGGAATATTGGATGTCTAGAACTTTGCCAATGTGTTCATACATACGGAGAAAAGTGTGGGTTTGATGTGTCAGATATTCGGGTAATGAATTCACTTATAGATACATATGCAAAGTGTGGGAGTGCAGGGAGTGCTCTGAAAGTTTTTGAGGGTATATCTGTGGAGAGAAGGAATTTGGTTTCTTGGACATCAATTATCTCTAGTTGTGCTATGTATGGGATGACGAAAGAAGCAGTGGATAAATTTGAAGAGATGGAGAATGTGGGGGTTAAGCCTAACCGGATAACGTTCTTGAGTATTCTTAATGCTTGTAGTCATGGAGGTTTAGTTGATGAAGGGCTCAATTTTTTCAGAAAGATGGTCAACGAATGTGGCATCGTGCCAGATATTAAGCATTATGGGTGTTTGGTTGACATGCTAGGGAGATATGGGAGGCTTGAAGAGGCAGAGGAGATGGCTATGGATATTCCAACTGAAATGGTAAGTGTCGTGATTTGGAGAACTCTGTTAGGTGCTTGTAGCTTTCATGGTAATGCTGAGATGGGAGAGAGAGTTACGAGCAAGATAATGGAGATGGAGAGGGGCTATGCTGGTGACTATGTGCTTTTGTCCAACATATTTGTCGGTGTTGGTAGGTATGGGGATTCTGAGAGGGTGAGGAGAGCGATGGATGAGAGGAATGCTTCCAAAGTTCCCGGCCTTAGTTTGGTTTGACTCGATGAGACTCAGTTCCTGAGTAACCTTTCTCATTCTGTTTAATGAGCATCTGCTTCATATGTTGTACGGTATGAATTATAGAATCGTCGGTCATTTCCTAATCAGACTAATGGAGTACTTTCCTAGAGCTAACTTCAAAGAAAGCGAGGTATTCAGGATGTTCCAAATTTGAAAATATCTTGTTTCTCTATTTGTGGCAGCAAGTTGTGGAGGTACTGCCGCACTGCCCCACCGTTTTCAAGTGACTATCATTTTCACTTGAGTTTGGATGACAGATAAGAAGAGAAGCCATTGGATGACCAGATCTCTGGAATCAGTCTAGTGCTTTCAATGGGCAGCTATGAAGACCAGAGAAACCATAAAAAGGTATGAAAATAGTCTTTTTTGCTTTAGGACATCATTTATTTGAAATTTGCTGGAAAATATAAAAGAATGCAATACTAAGTCTTGCAATGATAATTAAACCCAGGAATAAAAAACCAAACCCTAGAACTAGTACATAATCAAAAGCAAATATTTCATGACGAAGGGCCCTTCTGGCCAAAACTTGACCCTCTTGCACCTTTTTGCATGGAGATTTATTACTTATCATCATACGTTTATTGTGTGAAGCTGAACCATTTGGTTTACGTGTCTCACATAATGGAACATGCACTGAAGCCGATTGATAAGAGATTTTATTACTTAATATTTTGATATTTTTTACTCTTGATTTTGCGATTTTTGCATAATTATTCTAATTAAAATTATTAATATTTATTCTATTTTTAGTTTGAATTGCTACTCTTTGTTTGAATATTATTTTGTAGGTTTTTAGGCCTATTTTTGTGCAAATTTGGGCTTAGAATGGACAATGGGCAAATCGTAATCAAATTAGGACAAGCCTGTTGGTATGAATTTTTATATTCCTGTTCTGATTATGCAAGGGGATCCGATCCAGACTTTTCCAACGAAAATTTTAGACAGATTCGGATTGCGTAACCTACCCTATAAATACCATACACCCGTAGGCACTTTATGTATCAATTATTATTATTCATAGTTAGTAGTTTAGTAGTAGTATTGTAGAGACGGTACTCGATAGGGAGATTTCAATGCAAGACGAAGGATTTTTGTACGAGTAACTATGGGTTTATCAATTCTAAACTTTTCTTTTTCTTTTATTAATTTAGTTATATTCTAATTTCCTTTGTGCTAAGATTAGTTAGATCATACTCATGATTAATTAGATCTACTATTTTTATCATGCGTTTTATGTGAATTTATATTTTTGGGAATCATTAATGATTCTGAATAATTGAGTACCGAGAGGAGACGACTAGTAAGTGCTCGTGTGAATCATAATCATAAATTAAATCTAGTTAGAAATAGTTTGGCTTATTTGTGTAGTTTCGGTATTAATTTAACTAGATAATGTTCTTCATATTATTTAAATTTCGCATGGAGACTTTGGAGTAATTGGAGTAGAGATGCTATAACTAAAAATATAGTAGCAATCCAATTTAGGAAAATTCTACTATCACAACAGAATAAATTCTATAACTTGCATGATAATTCAACTGGCCTAATTATGATTGAGTAGGTAAAGTTGAAATCTTAGCACACATTATTATTATTATTTAAAACCATAATTTTATTAGATTAGTTTAGTAATTAATTAAATAATTTTCTTAAATAAAAATCAAATCTTTATTGCTTGGTTACATAAGTTAAAGAATTGTCAAAGTTAGTACATAATTGATTAATTTCAATCTCTGTGGGATTGATATCTTTTATACTATAATTTGATTGGTGTACACATTCACTTAATTCCGGTCACCGACACCAAGTCTGGCAATGTTTCGCGCCATCTCAAATACTCTGAGTGCCACTTTCCATGGTCTAAATTTCTGAAAGTATGTCAATTCAAATTAACAAGGTTAGTACGTAGTACAGCATTAGCATATTCATGCATTACCTCATAGTCCTAATGAAAGTTCTTGAATAAAAGAAATAAAGCTTAAGTATTCGCATTACATGGCGGTGCATGATTTGTGTATTGACCAGATCTGTAATGCACTACTACATTTGGTGATTGAGACCTATGCATTGGTGGAGGCTTGGCTGCACGAACACAAATACATTCTTTGTCAAATTTTGATTTTGCACTTATGTGGCGTCTGAGGTTCCCACACTTCTTCATGCTTGGCAAATAAAAGGGCATACTGCATACTATATCTTTGTCAACGAATAAATTTCCTTTGCTTACTTCGTAATGTTCAGATATTCATGTCCAATTTTTAGCCTCATCCAACCTAAATTTTGAAGTCATCGTGATACGTATCTTTTGATTTAAATAATCCAACCAAAATTGTATATAGTTTTCTTGAAAACTGTCTTGGTTAAAAAAATATATTACAAAATGGGTCATGATGAATATCGTCAGCTAACACACGACTCAACAATATTATAACCTATTTTATATTGTTGAATTTACTTGTATCAATTTTATCAAGGGCGATTCAATTTTTATTTTAATTATGAGGTCAACTCTAGGTATTAAAAGTCGATACTAAATTATATGTGACTTACAAAAAAAATAAATAAGAAAACCTAAATGATGTGTATGGATGTTGATTTATAGTTATCCACCCTATTTGATTTCAATGAATGATGAATCATCAACCAATTACGTCCGGACACATTATCTAGTACTCACATTTTTAGTATCCACTTTTATACTCATGCCAACTACTCGATTACTAGTGGATGTGCACAATCAAGCTAAATGTTGCTTTTTAGGTCGTGTCTTTTTTGTTACACAACGTACAACTTTTTTTTTTTTTTTTTTTTGGGTATATTAAACTTTTCAACATGAGAATACGGGGAAGGGTAAGAATCGACACCTGGTCTCAATGGAGCCAAGGATGTGCCTTACCACTAAGCTAAATCTGATTCTTGTGCATGCATTATTAAGTGAGTTTGTGTTTTGACATCCATATCCATGACATGCTAAACGTCCTTATGGACCATATCCATGATATGCTCTTCTTTGTACCTCTATCTAATGTTCGGTGCGATTAGTTTAGTTTAATGACATAACTAGTGTACCTGATCCATATTTCTGAGACGATAGTCTTCCAGCAGAGTCTAGTTGTCCAAGAAACAGGGGTGACCATTGTGATTGTGACCCCAGTTGAAGCTGCTGTAACAGCCGAGGTACAGACAGAAGGCGCCACAGCGTTTTGGTAGCACTCCACACGCGAAATATGTATCCATAGGGAAAAGCCTGCAGGACTGGCAAAATGGTATACCATTTTTGATTACGTAGTACAGGGTCATGACCTCCCAAAAATCCAGACTACCATTTGCTGTCCCTGTCCGACATATCAAAGGAGGCTGGGTTCATCCATGCTTGGTGCCCTTCCGTGGACATGAATTCCATGAACTCATACATGTTGACTTGCCCATCGCCGTCTTCGTCCATCGCATCAAAAAACGCGTGTGCCAAATATGTGGTTCTATCCGTCCATGCGAAGTAGTGAGCGGTGGCAATCCTCCGTAGTATTATCCATCTAAAACGGATTATATGGGTAAGAGTTCGTTTGGATTTCTGCAATGGGAAGATCCGGTATATATTGGGAATTGATAACTATACGCCAAATTTCACTTATCCACACTTCATAAAATATACATTTTTGTATATAAAGCAAATTGTGTAGTACCGTAAAGCAAATTGTGTAATACAGTGGAGTATATGTAATAAAACTAAAATTATTTAATTAATTTTAATCATAAATATTGTAAATCATATTTGTTGAAATACGTATTTATGCACTGCGTTTGTAAATGTGAACTTCATATTTTTAGTTGACCATCACCTGCAGTGATTTGGTAGTTTTTTTTTTTTTTTTTTTTTTTTTTTTTGGGATCTAGTTTGTTGAATTTTTGCCTTTCTAGTGGTTTTGGTTTAATTTTTGATGGTTTTGATTTGCCGCCGGAAGAGGACAGCAGAGAGAATGGGAAAACTTTGTGGAGTGTAGCGCAAAGGTTGGTCTATCAAGCTAATGGACAATTCTTTCTATAGATTTATTCTTAATTAGAACGACAGTAAAGGCCATCCGCCGAAATCAAATCAGTTGTATCAAGCTAATGGTTTCTTTTTCTTTTTTTTTGTCTCGTCTCTTATTTTAACTCAATTTAACATTCAAATAGAATTAATTCTATTTTATAAAATTGTTGAATTAAATTGAAACATGAGATATGACAACGATCGATATTGATTTGGTTTTGAGAGATACTAGTTATATCTATTGATTTATTCTATTTTCTTATTATCCTTTAAAACAATAAAAGTTTAATTTGATGAGAGTAACATATAGGAGAATGATAAATTTGAAACACTTATCAACAAATGCAATTTAAAAAAAAATAAAATTGAATAATGAAATATTGTGTCCTGGTTGCTTTGTTAACCCCAAGTGGGGCCCAGTGATAATGAATTCTAACACAGAAAAATTGGCACAGAAGTTAGATTTGGCTAGAGGTAATTTATTGTTTTGAATATTTATATATAATTTATTATCGTTTACTGTAAAACAGAGATTGCATAAAGAATTCAAATTTTTATCCTATTATCTGTTTAATTTTTAAATAATTAATTATTTATTATTAATAAATAAAAATATAAAGAATTATTAGATTAAATTAGAATAAAAGATGAACTAAGAAATGATAGCATAGGATTTGACTTCGTTGTATGCATGATCTCCGTCTAGGGAGGGCCTAGCTCAAAGTTAGCCGGGCTAGGGATTTGTTTGATGTGATGCCGGATAAGAATGTTGTTTCTTGGACTGGGATGATTGATTGCTATATGCGAATGAACCAAGCTGATGAAGCGCGGCAGTCTTTGTTTAGGATAATGGTGCATGAGGGTATTAACTATTAAACCCAGTGAGCCGACAATGATAGCGATTTTGCCTGCCGTTTGGAATGTTGGGTGTCTTGAACTTTGTCAGCCATTATCCAGTTACATCCAAAGTATCCACCTTCTAATACTTATACTGTACTACTCCCTTTTGAAATTAGTGATTTAACTCCGGATTTAGTACGACTTGGCAGCTACCCGATTACTATTCCCTGTGACTAGTCAAGCTATATGTTGCCTTTTATTTCAGACTTGTTTACAGCCCAACGTGCAACTTTGAAACAAGTAAGCTTACTACTAACGGATATGATTTCTAAGCATAATTTTCCCCCCTCGTTCTGGTACCATTGAACATATCAACATTACAATATGGGTATGTGTGTGTGTGTGTTTTTTTTTTTTGGTGTGTGTGTTGGAGCGGAGGCAAGAATTGAACCTGGTGGTCTCAAGGAAGCCAGGGGATGTGCCTTTGCGACTGATTCTTATGTATACATTATTCAGGAGAATGTGTTTTGACATCCATATCCATGACGTGCTCTTTTTTAAACCTCTAATATCTGTGTGTGTGTGTGTGCATGTATTAATTCGATTCAATTTGTGCTATTTAACGATAAAATTAGTGTACCTGATTCATATCTCTGATACGCTTGGCTTCGAGAAGAGTATAGTTGTCCAAGAAACGGGGCTGACGGTTGTGAGTGTGATCCCAGTTGAAAGTGCTGTAACAATCAAGGCACAAACAGAAGGCGCCCTCGGGGCTTTGGTAGCACTCCACACACGCGAAATATATATCGGTGAGGAAGCAGCAGCAAGACTCGCAAAATGGTCTACCACTTTTGATTATGTAGTAGAGGGTCCAGAGTGCCATTTCTGTCCCTGTCTAACAAATTAAAGAACGCAGGGTCATCCATTCCCACGTGCCCTTCCTCTGTCATGAATTCCATGAACTCGTCAATGTCGACTTGACCATCGCCATCTTCGTCAATAGCATCAAAGAACGCATGTGCCAAATCCTGAGCTCTTTCTGTCCCGGCAAGGTAGTGAGCCTTGGCAATCCTCTGGAGTTGTTCCATCTTCTTCTAATTGGAGGTAAGTTTGCTTGAAGCTCAAAGTACTTCCTTTATATATATATGCTTGGATTTGTGCAACTAGAATTGCAATTTGCAAAGTAGCGTATAGCTTCTATGGGCAAGCTTCTTGTCTTCTGACTTCCGTACTTATAAATTTAGAAGTATACTAGTAATGATTTGGTGAGGATAATGATATCCATATTGTTTAAGAGTTTGTCAATGATATGAGCGAATTAGGACGTTAATCACACATCATACTACTCTATATAATTGGCCATTACAGAGCTTGAATAGCTGGATTAAAGAGAAAAGTCAGAGGGGACTGAATGGTTTATTGCAACTACATTTTCTGTGGGATGTTTTCGTATTTACCAAACAGCTTTTAGTTAATTATGTCTCCACTTCCTCTGAAGTTTTACCAAACAACTGAGAAGCTCTTCTTGTTTAGAAAATTTTGTCACTCTCCCATTTAAAAGAAGGTTTAATTGTAGATACAATTTTTTTCTTTTCTTATTTCACAACAGGGAGAAATATTAGAAAGGTACCCAGAAGGGGATATGTTATGGACCATATGGCCAACGATCTCTTTACCCATCTTTGGTTCAAGTATGTCTTCTTAACCACTCGGATCGGATATATCGCAGATAAATGAGCCAAGCTCGAGTTCGAAAAAAAATTCGCTTACTTTAATGAGTTGAACTCAACTCAGCATTAAGCTAAACAAAACTTTTATCAAACTCGAGCCGAGCCCGAACTCGACTCGTTAAGTCTCAGCGCATTTAACACTCTTACATTGACTATTTCCCATCTCCTTTAATTGGGGACTAATTAAGTATATCCTTCGCTTAGTGCAATGATCACATCGGTTTACTCTGGCAATTTCTAATATTCTAACTTCCAATATAAAAATAAAAAGCAAGCGTAATTGTATTGCTTTGTGTAAATATGGTCAAAGTAAACTAAAATGAAAGTCAAATTGAATAACTGAAGTTCAGAGTTGATCTTGCTTGCAATTTTATTGAAACAACCAATTTACCTATATACTAGAGTTCCTTTTAAATATTTTGCTGAATAATTCTGCTACTTACCAAAAATTCTAGTGTAACGTTACTTCCAATAGACCTTGACAATACAATAAGGCTCCTCTTTGACATCAAGGATCAGTTGAAGTGCTAGTGAGCTCAGTAATTGTACTTAGAAAGGCACACGTCACAAACATAATTAAATACCCTTTGTGTGGTTTTAAATACCAGTTTTGAAGATTCTTCGACTTATCTAATTTTGTTTGATAAAAAGTTTTGATTTTGATTTAATAAAGAAATTAACTACTAAATAAAATAACTGA
>JAUMHB010081691.1:0-12058 GCA_032359685.1 Pittosporum tobira | reverse complement strand
ATATATATATATATATATATAGAGAGAGAGAGAGAGAGAGAGAGAGAGAGAGAGAGAGAGAGAGAGAGAGAGAGAGACAGAGAGACAGAGCTTAGGTGGTAAGCAGACATCTATAAAAAAAGAGGACAAGTTGGCAGATACGTGTTATACATATGTTCATGAATACTTTTAGTGTTCTCGTTTAATTGAGGTTTTATAAAATACTTGTTTCTTCCCTCTGCTTATTTTTTTTTTTAATTTTTGAGTGTTTTTTGATATAAAAAAAAATTAACAAAAAATAATTATGCTAATGTCCAACTTTACGTGTAATTTTTTCTTTTGTATAGCTGAGTTGACTTTCATCTTTTCCTCTTACTGACAGACAACCTAGGAAATGCATGCCTCACAAGTTTTTTTGTGACTGGTGCATGGAATCACAGCAAACTTCTGCAATCTTTAAAAGCATATCAAAATGCTGTACGTGTGCACATCAAGAAATTCAATATGAATGAAAGTTTTAAAGTATTTTATGTGGTCTAAGCTATTTGCCAGCCTTTTTTCTGTGTGATACTTTCTAATTTGTGGTTACATTCAGGAGAAAGATGAGAGAATGAAATCCAATCCAGACATGTATTTCAATTGTGCTACTGTAAGTACAGTCTCTCTCTCTCTCTCTCTCTCACACACACACACACACACACACACACATATGTTCTTAATCCCTGCCTTTTCTGTTTTGGCAGTTTCTCGCATCATGTCATTTTATGAGAAATTTCTACAGTCATATGCTAGGACGATTAGGAAAAAGAGGGATTGATTTTTCTAGAAAGATGAACATTGCAACATTTTTTTAGTCTATTTCAGTTTATAACTTTACATGCCATTAATCATATTCATTTTCTTTAAGCTTATCATGTTGTCCTATATTACATGGTGTAACCCCCATGTGATCCTTGTGTAAGTGGTGTTCAATTGTAAGCACTTATATTTCATTATTAATATATATATTCTAATTCCATTGAATTTCTACCTATGCGTCTATTAAAATTTTGTTGTTTACTTCTTATATGCAATGGTTACCATGGGTTGGAATCCTCTCTGTTAATTTTATTTGATCTCTCAATAAAATCTATAAGTATGTGATCCGCATAAGAGCCTGCTGTTCCATGTCATGTCACAAAATGTGCGCAAAAATAAGTCATGCGTGAAATAGAAGTATGATCAGATTTTCTACTAACATAGCCGCATAGGTTCTATCCCTTTTTTGAGTTCTGTCATAACCATACGTGATACATTTTAGATCTCTTAAATCTTGACAATTTTTGAGTTTCCTTCAGTTTCAACTTTTGCATACTGAAAATATTAGTTTGGACTTGAATAAAATACATTACGTGGCAATGGGTCTTATCTGGCACTATTTGCTGTACTTTTAAATCTTGGCTGTAGCATAGATTGGTGAATCAACATTTAAGATACGGATCAGAATTCCCGGAACCCGCAAACCCGCCTGATCCTGACCCTGATGGGGCAGGTTTTTTGACCAGGGCTGGTATTGATATTTTCCCCATTATGCTAAATTTCTGGCTGCTTTCAATTGCCATTACGCAAGTCGTGCAGGCTTTCTATATAAGTGTTTGCGAATGTAGTTATTCATTTATTTCAATACTTACCTTTTCTGTTATTTCTACCCGCTTGTCTTTGCTTCCACATCTGAAGTCACGCTTCATTTACCAACTTCTTTTGGCTTACAGATAAGCATATTTACTGTAGCTAAGTTTTATTTATCCAGGTAAACAAATACTTAGAGAATTATGAGAGGGCCCTTAGTGGATTTGACTCTGCTGCACTTAAGGATCCTGGTCTCACTGCTACTGAAGAGGTTGAAAAGATGATCAATCTGCTTGACAAACTAGATAGCTTCATGAGGGTGTGTCTTATACTGAATTTGTGTACTCTGGTTTTACTTTATCAGTGTCTAGTTCTCATTTCCAGGATTACTACGATTTAAAAGTTGCCAATTATAGAAAACAGTTTACTCTATACTGGTGATAAGGACTGTAATGATACCTGTTTAGATCTTGCTGGTTCTAATACAATTTGTTACCAGGGGCAGACTAAGGCTAAAAGACTTGCTTCTTTGGCATCATCACTAGCCGCAGTTAATTGTAAGCTAGTCACTTTCAATATCTTTTAGTTCAGAAATGTATTTTGAAAATGGCTTTTAATGGTTATATTATAATAGTGTCGTGAAATATGCTTTTTTGTTGCAGTGAGTTCTTCGTACGAAAGAGGAACTGTAGATCATCTGATGGAAGGTCTGAACAGAACGATTGCAATAGTGGGGAAAGTGCTATTTTTTATCAAGCATGAGAATGTTGCTCCACTGTAAGGAAAATATATCCTTAATACTATATTTGTGAACTTTCCAAATGAGACTTTTTTATGGAACAGAGTAATAAAAAAGCTAACCAGTGTAAGAAAACTACTATGGTTTTGCAGGTACTATCTGATCTGTGATTCAAATCAAATATGCTTTGTTCTCACAGTGTATGGGATACGCAGTAATGCTGTAAGTTAGTTTCTGCTCCTTGGCTTACTTGTTCAGCCTTCTTTCCAGATAGTCTTTAATTATACCTCTTCGGTAATTGAATATGTTCTTAATTAGTTAATGCCTACTTTACCTCCATTCATCTTATTGCACTGCTTTCTAGGATCTAGTAAGTGCTAAAGATATTTTCCTGATTACTCACTGCTTAAGTTTCCCATTCTGTGTATTATCTTTGTAGCTTACTCTCCTAGTTTGCCATTTACCAAACATCATATAAAATAAACGACTACAGCGAACTGCCATCTGCTTTTAGTATAGTTTCATTAATCTGGGTAGTATAATGAAATTATTGTTCCCAACTCGTTGCAGATTAAAGAAGGTGACCAGGTCACTTTATTGGACCCTTGTTACCATTATGTTGATTTTTCTTGGAAAGGAAAGGTATGGTCTTTAACATGTCAAAAAAGTTTCATGCTTACTTTTTACTTTCTCCATTGAGCAAAGATAGTCATTTTTCTTTTCTAAATCTAGGATTCATTCTAAGAT
This sequence comes from Pittosporum tobira, assembly GCA_032359685.1. Lineage (NCBI taxonomy): Eukaryota > Viridiplantae > Streptophyta > Magnoliopsida > Apiales > Pittosporaceae > Pittosporum > Pittosporum tobira. The sequence continues at coordinate 8,985 of JAUMHB010081691.1, read as the reverse complement.
GTGCCAAAAATACATTTATCCAGTATATATTAAATTATCTTTGAAATCATAATGTAGTGACCTGCAGGCATAGTTTTTTTGTACACGAGATTTTTGTCAAAAGCACCAAAGTGAAAATATTATCATTATGGACGGAGGAAGTATTTAATAGGCTAGCTACAAGTAAAGCAAGTTATCATAACTAAATGGGAATAATATCCATTCATGGTATATTAATTGTAGCAATTAGATGTATAAATTTATTATTACCTCCATTCCAAAATTAGAGATGTTTATTTCTTTTTGGTAGGTTCAAAAATTAGAGATAGGTTTATATTTTAAAACCTATTAAACACTATGATATTCCTAATTCATCATTTCAATATAAAGATAGATGAAATTTTGCACCGTCTCAAGAAATTAAAAACACTTTCCTTTTATGTAAAAATTGTAATAAAAAATCTATTTTTGAAAACCTAAAGTTTTTTTTAAGGTATCTCCTCTGACAACAGCAACAACTAATGAATGAGACAGCCCACAGAATACTATGCTACCACAGAAGTTGATTCTTATTTCCTTTTTATTTGCATGTACAACCATACATACAGTGTTACCAGTTCAAATCAATCCGAGTGGATTTCTTAGAACAAGTCCTCGTAAATGGGAAAGCCGTGTCTTCCCAGAATGCAATCCGAACATCAATTTATGCGCAACACAAACCATAAACTACTAGTTTCTGTTATTGTTCACAAGTGGAATGCGTGTATGTTTTTTTGCGAGAGTTTTTGCTGCTTCTCTCTTTGAGTAGGTGTGGGAGTGTCAAGTGTGAATAGACCAGGCGCATACTTGGTAAAGCAACAGTTGTGTTCATAATCCCAACCCAAATCAAGTGGCTCCAATGGCGATGGTCATTTTTTTTCTTGGTGGGAGGGAGATAGACTCAACCACTGATTTTGCAAGATAAAGTGAGAAGCCATTAGGCTATCATCTTTGAGTTTGGTCTACCAATGGAGACGGACAGGTTATTGTTTACTGTAAAGTTATTTTTGCTTTCTTTTATTGTGCTAAATGTATATTTATATTCTGTACAATTATTCATGGATGTTCTTGTAACAAGTTTAAGTTTGTTGTGGTAATTTAAGATGGAAGAACAAGTAATATTTTTCTCTTTTTTCAGATTTTTTTTCCAGATAAAATAAGAAAATTTCTTTGTGAAAACAGAGAGTATTATTTGAGAAGTTGGGTTACGAGTTGAACTGCAGGGAGTCTCGAGTTTCTACCGAAGTATGTCATTATTACTTAACAATTTCACTTGATAATTTATCTGTAAGGAAAAACTGGAAAGGGTACAGTTATTGATGTATGGTCCTTGAACTGGGTTACCAACTGTCTGTTCATTTGTTTAGCGGTTTTATATGGGTTTTAGAGCAGGGTTTTAACTTTTATTAGAGGGTTCTTTATTATTCGTTGATTGTAGTATGAAGTAGCATCAGATTCATGGATTAGTACTGATTGTTGTTTTATTATTGGCTGAAAATTTTTGTTTGAGATTGAAAACATTCTGGAACATGTTTACATAAGCATTTCTGTTTTCTCAGAATAAATAATATTTTTGGGCTGTGTTGCATATGTTTCCAGAGCCTCGTACGATGGTACAGCAAACCTTTTGTCTCTTTGACACTCGCCAAACTAGTGCGACCAGCAAATCACTACCAAACTGCCACACGAACAGCAGCAGAACTATATCCGACAGTTTTCTTATAATAGCGACGGATGTTTGGACGTCGCCTAAACCTAAAACCTATTTCTCCATAATGGTTATGTACTACACAGATATATCTATTAACTTAAGCTTCTAGATCAAAAACTAACACAGACGTTGTATACATTGAACCTTTCTAGGAGCATATCCGTATATCTCATAAACGCAACAGACAATATCAGACTCAAGCTCCTTTTATTGTTCTCTCTCAAGTCATACATATGCATATATTTCATTTGTTTTATTTTATTTGTTCTAATTATTTTTTGTTTCGTCTCAATTTATTTGTCAATTTCTTTTAATTTTTGTACTTTTTTTTTTCTCACATTTTTTCAACTTTAGCTATATTTAATTAGTCAACTCTCTTATTGGACCAATAGCACATTAAAAATATGAAATTTATTTTCTCTCATCGAACTCTCTCTCATTCTACTATATATAACAAATTTTTTTCATTGATTAAGATGATAAGAATAACATTAATGAATGTAAACTTTCTAATTAGAACACTGAATTGGGACGAAGTGAGTATATTACAAAATTGTGTTTTGTCATGTTTCATCTATAATTTATGCTTAACAAACTATATAATAGTCCAGAGTTTAGAAAAAAAATGATAACCAGAACTCAAAAAAACAAGATCTAATATTTAATATTAATCTAATTAGTAGATTCAGGGGGAAAAAATAATAATCTAGAACTGAAAAACTCAATATATCCAACATAAAGAAGGTTGGTTGTATATTCAATTATTCCATAAATTAGCGTTGCACATTACAATGCCTGATCTTGGATGATTATTAACAAAGACAGTCTTCTTTCTTAGGCCAACAAGTGGTGCTACCCCCCAACACCAACACCAACATTTGTGGGAAAAACCACAATAAGTCGGCAAGCAGGGTCGATGGTATCTGGTCAACCTTGTGTTTGGACTTTGGATTGTGGTCACCATTATGTGTCATACCAGAATTTCAGCTAATCAAACCTGTTTAAGATGGGAAAAAGAAAGCTCGAATCAGTATTCAAATTAATATGTCATGCTCTCCCCGTCCAATAAAAATAAGTATTGTTCAACTTTCTTTGGGGTCGAATTAACCCTTTTTAGAATGAATTATTAATTAAATTTATTTAAATTTTCAAACACTCGAAAATTAGAATTTGTATTATATTTGATGTAGTTTCTTATGATTATATTCAGAACCAATCTGATCAAGAAATCAAACAAGACCATTTTATTTTTCTTGAAACGGAAAGATACTTAATATTTTTTTTTCTTTTTTTTTAATAGTGCCCATTTGAAAACAAAAACGAGAAAAGTATTTCACTTCTTTGCCATATAGGAAAGAAAAAAAACAGTTAAGATTATAATCCACTTACATTCATTTCTAGCAAAATGGGAAATAATAACTCCAAGAAACATAATCAAGGAAAACAAATTCAAATGAGGGGCCATGGAGTTGTTGTCAAACCTGAGTACCACATAGTTCGACAGGTCGGGTTTATATAGAAGAAAATATAAAGGCACATCAGATTATATGGCAATTAATGTGATTCTTTATGAGTTCATATTCAAAAATCGGTTGGACTAGAGATAAATAGAGATAAATCTTGATCTATAAAGATTTATTATCATAAATATTGCAACATCTAGATATTTGATGTGACTATTAATAGTTACTACTCCTTTGCTTTATAAAAGGAGTATTTTTTAAAATTTCTTTCTAGTCATTTCGTAGAATCTAAAATATAAAATTAATTGGATGTATTTGATTAGGACAAGCACAAAACTCAATATCAGGACAAGCACAAAACTCAATATCGTAAATTAGTACTTATTAGGAAGTTTGATTTTTAAAAAATTTCATAAACATAAACATATGCTATTACAATTTAAATTTTAAAATTTTACAAATTTAATTCAAACAAAGAGAAAATAAACTCTTCGTGTGTGTGTGTGTGGAACTAATACAGTACATATTTGGTGTGACCAAAGCATATGATCAAGTTAGATGGGAATTTTTGGAGATGGTTGGTGAAAGGTGGGATTTCCTCAAAGATTTGTCCACTTGATCGATCATAATTAAAGAACCATCGCTATACTAATGGGACAATGTTATTCTCTAGTGACGGGACATCGCTTAGACAAGCAGTGCATGGTTGCCGGAGTCCCAGGCTCCTTTCATGACCGATTGATTATTCCCGAAGGAGTCCATGAATTTTGTGCACTCGTCCTTTTCACTTCACTGGCTCACAAGGTTCCTAAAGAGTAAAGAAGTAACAAATGAGGAATCTCCGGCATGGAATAAGGGCAGGATTTCTTATGTGAGAAGTCCTTGTGAAGTTGTAGAGGCTTTTAAAGCTCAGTTTATGAGTGACATTAGAGATTTTTTTTGGCGCGGAGATTGACAGAATTGGCATCTTGGGCGCTGTTGGTGGTTCTCATTCCTTTGCCGGCCGGAGAAAATCCGCCTTCGGAATCGATTTTTGTTCATATCTTTGAGCTTTTGGGAGATGCACTAGCAGACATAGTTAAGGAGATAATTAAGAAGACAATAAATGGATACTAACATTGCGTTACAAATTTTACAATCCCTATGAGGATATTATATTTGACTTGTTTGACCGGCTTCTCTAACTGAAAGTTAAGAGTGTGATCAGTATTTATTTAAATTTGTGTTTTACTTTTATTTTCTTGATTTTTTAATGAGTACGGTTTTCATTTCATTTTCTAGTTTCATTGACTTGTGATTTTGGTTACTCATCTGATAACCTCCCTCCCGTAACATCTAAAGATATAGAAATAACGTCATAGATTGAAAAACAATGATTCTTTAGTAAAATTGCAGGGGTCTGGTGAACAGCGCATTTGTCGATTGAACACAATCTACCCATTTACATCCCAACAGCCTCAAAAGTGAAAAAAAAAAAAAAAAAAAAAAGTGATTTCCGATAATAATAAGAAACTGAAAATTTTGGAGGATGAAACGTTTTTCTTGCCAATATTGAGCTCTGCGGAAGAAGTTGGAATGTGCAACATTCAGACAAGAGCAACAATGGAAGGCATCATACGCAAACACTTTGGACCTAAACTACTGTTTATTATATGTTACAAAAAATAAAATATTAATTTATTATATATTAATTTAGTTTTAATATATTTTTCCATTGAGTTTTCAAGCCATTTATGTTCATCGTGAATATAAATAAATTCAAGAAGAGCTATTTAATATTTATTGAAAATATGAATAGTTTTGCTGGTTCTAGAATGAAAGACATCATTTTCTGGTTATATAAGTGAACCTACTAGAAATAACAAACTTACCATTCCAAACTAGATGGTATTGGGTGTAATGTTTCAAATTTCATTCACATTCACAATTCAAAATTTCATCTCTTTATTTACAATCTTGAAACATTAGTTTGAGTTGATTTCTATAATTCATTGATTTCTAGAATTCATAACCTACAAATTTGTTAATGGCGGGTCCAAGTTCACAACAACTTCCGTTAGAACTAATAAAATTAGAGACGTTCAATGGATCGAAGTTCAATATTTGGAAAAGGAAAACTCAGTTTTATATGAAGTACTTAAACGTGTACTACACGGTTCTGTCTGATTATGATGGGTCTACTGAGGTTGTTGAAAATGATACCTGGGTCAAATATGAAAATTTCTGCACGGACTATTTGCTGAACTGTTTGTCAGATCAATTGGTAGAAACCTATGGGAAGCTGAAGACGGCTAAAGAAATATGCGATGGTCTTGTCAATCAATTCAAGAAAGATGAGGAGATATCAAAGACGCATCTAGTGGATAAATTCATGGATTTCAGATTCCACGATTACAAACTAGTGTTTTCTTAGGTAACTGATTTCGAAAACTTGGTTACTAAACTGCATAATGAAAATATCCTGTTAAGTGAGAAGTTTTTATATGGTGTTATAATTTATAAATTACCAGGTTCATGGCTGTCTTTTTAAAACTAAGATGTATCGGAAGAAACTACAAGTTGGAATTGATGATTTGAAACGTTATATTAGAATTGAAGATGAGAATAGAACTAAAAGTAACTTGGAGATGGTTAGTAAGCAACAAGTTGCTGCTAACATGGTTATTAATCCCAAAAAAACTTTTAAGCCTAAGAAATTCAAATCAAAATTTTCAACCAGTGAACCCAAACAGTTTCAAGTTGACAATAAAAATAAGGAAAAGAGAAAACGTAATGTCAGATGCAATAACTGCAATGTTTGGGGTCACCATGCTTTCGATTACACGAAGTCAAAAAAGGCGAAATCTGACTCACCTAAGGAGAATGTGAATCAGACTGAGCCTACCAACTTTGTTGCGATGGTTGGTACTGGACAAGCCAGATCTACTCCTGAATAGTGGTTGGATTCAGGAGCAACATGCCATGTTTGCACCGATAAGAAACTTCTTACTAGCGTGAGCCAAGTTCAAGAGTCAATTACAGTTGCTGACGGAAAAGCTATGGAGGTCAACCAAATAGGTACTGTTAGCTTGACTTTATCATCAGGTGAGTCCTTAATTTTGAAAAATGTTAAATTCGTGCCTACATTAACTCAGAATTTAATTTCCATCAGTTTATTATGTGTACTGGTATGTCAATTACCTTTGCTAGTGGTAGAGTGAAATTATCTGTTAACTCTTATTATTTTGGTTGTGTTTATCCCGTAGATGGCATGTATAGAGTTAGTTTAGCAATAGACTAAATCAATCAAATAACTTCGAGACTCATTGATCCTAAAACATTGCACTATAGGTTGGGACATGTGAATTACTTTAAATTGAGGTCATTAGCTAAAACTCATAACTTGTCATTGAACAAATCTATAAAATTTGACAAATGTGAGGTTTGTGCTTAGACCAAAATAACTAGAAAACCTTTTCATTCGGTTTCTAGAAACACACAACTTCTAGAGTTGATATATTATGATGTGTGTGATTTTTCTAAGAATGTCACATTAAGTGGTCGGAAGTATCTGGTTACTTTTATAGATAATTTTTCGAGGTACTCCTTTATCTATTTGTTAAAATCAAAAGATGAAACTTTTAATAAATTTAAGGAGTTCAAGAGTAGAGTTGAAAATCAATTAGATTTAAAAATCAAAAGATTAAGATAGGATAGAGGAGAATATAGATCAATGGGATTCAAGGAATTTTGTACATCAAATGGCATAATTCTTGAAAAAACTGCCCCCTATCGCACCTCAATCCAATGGTGTAGCCGAGCGAAAAAACCGAACATTAATAAAAATGTTAAATTCTTTGTTATTGATGGCTGACATGCTATCTTGTTATTGGGGAGAGACAGTCCTGTATGCTAATCATATTCTTAAAAAAGTACCTCATTCTAATCTAGCTAACAATACTACTCCTCATGAAATATGGCATAAAAGATTTTTCAATTTTGAGAATCTTAAAACATGGGGTTGTATTGCTTATGTGCGTATAACTGATCCTAGGAGGCCTAAAGTGGGACCTAGAACAAATATGTGTGTTTATTTAGGTTGTGCAGAAGACAGTGCTGCTGATAAGTTTTTGGATCTTTCTAACAATGTGGTAACTGAGGCTAGGAATGCAATATTTTTTGAGGATAAATTCCTTAGAGATAAAAGCATTACCTTACAAGGAAACATTGAAATAGTTGTGGATGTACAAGAAGCATCTGAACCAATACTTACGGATCCAATTCCTACAGTCCTAGTAAACTCTATTAACACAACTCCTATAGAACCAGTGATAACAGAACCTATGAGAGTTTCAATGAAAGAACGAGTACCTGAAAATTTTGGTGAGTACTTTGTGACCTACCAAATTGAGAAATATCCATCAAATTTTCAAGAGGCGATGATATCTCGAGACTCGTTACTATGGAAGGAAGCCATAGATGACGAAATGAACTCTTTATTACATAATAACACCTGGAAGCTAGTTGATTTGCCCAAAGGGGCAAAGACTACAAGCTGTAAGTGGGTATTAAAGAAGAAACTTAATCATGACAGATCGATAGTCAAGTATAAGGCACGTTTAGTAGCCAAAGGCTATAGTCAAGTAAAGGGAATAGATTACTTTAATGTCAACTCACCTGTCTGTCACATAGCCACGATAAGAATTCTTTTTGCTATAGCCTTAGTTGAAAAATATATTGTACATCAAATGAATGTAAAAACAACTTTCTTAAATGGTGATTTGACTGAAGAGATTTATATGGAACAATCAGAAGGGTTTGTTATGGAAGGATTTGAGAATAAAGTTTGTAAACTCATTAAATCCTTATATAGACTTAAACATGCACCTAAATTATGGCATCAGAAGTTTGACATTACAGTGAAGCGCCTAAGGTTTGTCGATAGTAATAGTGATATGTGTCTTTACTTCCGTTATATGTCAAACGAAGTCATTATTATTTTCCTATATGTCGATGACATGTTGATCTTTGGAAGCGGTCATTCAGTTGTGAGTGAAAGATCTATCCAAGGAATTTGACATGAAAGATCTTGGTGCTGTTGACACCATTTTAGGTATGCGAGTGAGATTTGAGAGGCAATGTATTATTCTTAGCCAATCTCATTACATTGAAAAATTGTTAACAAAATGAAAATTCAGTGAGTGCGAAGTGATTGAGAAACCCTTTGATTATAATAAACGGTTTAAACCTAATAAAGGTGAAATTATTAGACAGTTGGAGTATTCCCAACTAGTGGGTAGTCTCATGTATGCTATGACTTGCACCATACATAGCCTACGTGATTGGCGTGTTAAGCAAATTTACTAGTAATCCTAGTATAGAGTATTGGGATGCCCTAACGAGGATAATGAGATATCTTAAAGGTAATAAGGACTATGCTCCTTGTTATAGTGGTTATCCTCTAACTTTAGAAGGATATTATGACGCTTCTTGGTGTCGAGAGTTGGATGATACTAAATCAACCAGTGACTTTGTGTTTACACTGGGAGGTGCAGCTGTTACTTGGAAATCTAAGAGACATACATATATCTCCATGTCGTCTATGGAGTCCAAATTACATGCTTTAGCCTATGCTTATGAAGATGCAGAGTAGATGAAAGATTTACTCTCATATATTCCAATGAAGAATTTAAAAGTAAACCCTCTGTCTATCTTTTGCGATAATCAAGCTACACAGAGAATAGCCACAAACACTCTTTTTAATGGTAAAAGGAGAATTTTGAGACTGAAACAGGCTAAACTATGTTATCTTAT
>JAUMHB010081680.1:0-12058 GCA_032359685.1 Pittosporum tobira | reverse complement strand
GCAGTTACATTTGACAGTATTTCATATGTCTATATTCTCATTTACACTCAATTTGTTGACTTATAAGGCTAAGGATATATTTCTTTGTTTTAGTTATCCTTAGTCATGGTATTTCTTACTGAGCTATTTGAGCTCACTCATTTGCTTCATATTCCTTTCAGGTGCAGATAAGTGATAGCGGGGTTATTGGGAGGAATGAACTAGATGTCCAGTTACTTAGATGTTTCCGCTGCGTACTATTGGTTAAAAGAATATTTTTTAGCATAATGTGTACTTTAAAGTCCTGTGTATTTGTAAGTTATGAAATTATTAATAAATTAACAAAAGTCAGGATGTGGATGTCCAAATTTGAGAGTGTCTCAATTATAAAATAAACAATAAATACTAGTAATCGAATGTTATATCTCATAAATAATGCATCAAAATTAACTCATTATTATTATTATTATTAAAAATATAAATTTAATATGAAAATCTACAATATATATATAAAAAAAAGTGGTATATTATATCTGATTATAGCTTATTTATTTTTAAAAATTTTTAATTTAGCTAATTTTAAAAAATTATAAGTGGAGTACACCAATATTTTTAATTCATTTGAAAAAATCATTTAATAAATATTTTTCACAACTTATAACTTATTTTAATTAATAAATAAATTTTAAATTAAAATATACTATATGAAATATAATCTCACAAACAAAACCTAAGAAAAAAGAATTGACTGAAGGCAAAATTGATATTTTTATTGAATACATTAATATCTTTATTTAATGAATCTTAAATTTTCTTAATACCAAAAAAATAGATTCCATTTTAATACTACTTCTACAAACTTGTCACTGTTTTAGTAAAAGTGTCAATTTGTGAAACTATATGAATATGAACATGTTTGGTTTCGCTGTTTATTAGTGATTATAATTTATTTTTAAAAATTAAAATTTTTAAAATTAATTTTTTAAAATAATTTAAATTTTTTATAAATAAAATATAATAATATTATTAATTTATTTTAAAAAATTAATTAATTAATATTATTTATTTAAAAAAATAATAATTAATAAATAAATTATAAATAATACTCAAATAAACTGAATTACGCAAACCCTATTTAGGAAAATTAATTCAACTCGGTCTCGTCATCTTCTTGTATAGTTTGGGTATATACAGTGATTTTAACTTTCCATCTCCCTCTCTTCCACCTAGTCCCGTGTGATGAACATGAGTAAAACCCTTGAAGACAGAGATACCATAATTGAGGAGAGGCAAGAACGCGTGGTATCAGCAACAGGAGGAGAGCCAACTTTAAGAACAGCCTATTTTCTAAAACCCACTGTGACCTCCATTAAAGGTCCAATCTTGAAGCTCCCATCACTCCCCCTCTGCTCTGAGTCTCAATGGCCGCTCGAGGTGTCGTTCGATGGCTCCTGGCGTGACCCACCAAAGAATTGGACCAAATGGGTTAACACCATGCACTCCAAGTATCAATTTTTATGGAAGAAAGCTGGAATTTATGAAGCTGTCTTGTCTTCTATTTACCAAATTAGAAGACACAATGAGTTGATTTTTGGGATTGCTGAGAGATGGTGCTCTCATACAAGTAGCTTTATGTTCCCCTGGGGTGAAGCAACAGTTACATTGGAAGATATGATGGTTCTGGGAGGGTTTTCTGTTGTGGGTCACCCTGCTTCAATGCCTCTTGATACCCAAGAATTGGTTGATGTTCGAGAGAATTTGGATAAATTGAGAAAGTCAATCAGCAAGTCAAAATCAAGAAAGGCTCATCAGTCTGAATGGTTGGATTATTTCATGGATAGTGGTAGTGAGTTAGAGCATGAAGCTTTTCTTTCTCTTTGGCTGTCAAGGTTTGTTTTACCTTCAGAAGTGTTTGATTCTATGAATAGAGATACTTTTTCTATTGCGATTTACCTAGCCAGAGGAATTAAGATTGCACTTGCACCAGCTGTTCTTGCAACCCTATATAGAGATTTAAGCTCGTTAAAAAAAAACATCATTGCTTCTGCTAAATTAGTGAGTGATGAGCACAAAGTTAAGTTTTTGACCCTCACTGTTTGGTCACCATTGCAATATGTTCAAATCTGGGCTTGGGAGAGATTACCCTCGTTGCAACCAAAACCTAGGTTGATTCAACTGGGCCAGCCGAGATTGGCTAGATGGCATGGCCTAAATCGGACGAAACGTGAAAATGTCAGGTGGATTATAGACTCTGCTGGAGAGAGTTTTTTGTGGAGGCCTTATGCCATTGCTGTAGATAATTGGGGTTTCCCTAAGTTTTACAAAGAAAAAGAACAATGGGTATCTTCTGACAGGGGTTTCAGTGAAGAATTCGAGTCCTTTGCTCGATGCTTGAGGGTGTCTGAGCTTGTCGGGATGGGCAATGTAGAGCCTTATTTACCACATAGAGTTGCAATGCAATTTGGAATGGATCAAGATCTTCCCGGATGGATTTCTCGTTCCAATTCGACTCCAGAAGTTGCGTGGGAAAATTACAGCAGACCAATTAGTGATGCCAAGCTTTATCTTCCTTCTAGGCTTTTTGAGGCGGATGTTACTACACGATACTTGGAGTGGTGGAAGAAATCTGTTCTAGATCCACAAGGTGAAATCAAAGGTCTTGTCAAACGAAAAAGAAGCTCAAGGAGATTTAAAAAAACAAGTCGAGTTATTAAAGGCAAAAATGCTGACTTTCCGCCTGGTTTTCCTCCAAAAAGCAATTTGGGGAGAGAAATGTCGCGTGCCTGTAGAAAGCGCAGCATTCAGGAAAGACCAACCAATAATGATACACCATTTTTGGCTATTAAAAATCCTTGTTTGACATCTTCAACTAAAGGTAACAATGCCGATGTTCCTCCTGGTTTTCCTCCAAAATGTAATCTGGGAAAACCGATGGACATAAAATGGCAGACTGTAATAAGGTCAGAGACTGATAGTGAAATTGCATATAGTCGTCAGACTGAAGCAGAAAGGTCAACTGAATTACCAGATTTGGAAATTGAAACTCGTGTTAGCAGGCTTGAGAGACTGGTGGCTGGACTAAAAGCATCTGGACTTGGATGCAGCCGTGCAGGTGTGTAGAAGTACCAAAAACCTCTGTTTGACTTGTAAAAAAGTTATTAGGGTCTTAGTAATGATATAGTGTTAGTAAGTCTTTCAGTATTCTTGAAGAGACAATTTTTGAGTGTTAATACATTTGCAAGTGTTGTCTAGCAATCATGTATTTATTATTAATACCGACATACCCAGTTAAGCTTACAACCATTGAAATTTTGAACGCTACTGGTGTCATCGTGATTGCATGTATATAAATCTATGGCCTTGAATATTGACAATCTCGTGATGCTGTTTTAAGTAAGTTAGCATGTTAATTTTATGGTTCTTCTCAACACTCTTTGCCTGTCTATTGATGCCTATGTTGTTCTTTGACAACAAAACCCTTCATCTTCAATACTATGATGGATCACTCCATTCCCGTTTCATTTGGAGTAATTTTTTTTTTTTTTTGATATTTTCACTAAGGTATCTCTTACGTAAATGTTGGATTCATGTGAGTAGGGCCTTACAGAAATATCAATTTTTTGTTATGAAGAGAATGTCATGGTAAAAACTTATTAATTTCTATAATGTCAAATGGCTTATTTATGATGCTACTTTCTTAGGAGAGCTAAATTCGGAGGGATGGTGTGCGTGGTGATCTATTATCTTCCCTCCTCCCTTGTAAATTAGTCCTGAACCAGTTTTTGTCCTTAAATTTGTAGATCTCGAGCATCAGGCAATTTATGCATTGACATGATATCTCTTGTATTTCATACTATAAGCTAGTGTCAGGTTGCCTAATTATTTTATAAATGGGTTTTTAATTCTTTATGCATAGACTGATTTTCTTATATTTATGTACAAAAATAGGATGTGACAACTTGCATTCATATAAATAGGATTCATATGGAGTATTTTGTACGCATGGGCAGACCGTGGGTTGAAATGAGCCCAATATACTTTTATCCCACTTAATTTTTGTTGTGATTACCCATCACATACGGAGAAGATAAAAGATTTGGATTGGGCAAAACTTATTATGTAGCAAATAAGCGTGTGCATAGTTGACGTAAAGAATAGTAGTAAGGCAGATGTACAAATCTAAAATGTCCAAGAACATCAGTTGACATTGGGCATAATTAGCGGTGGTCGAATGCATGGGTTAGAGATAAATTGATGGCTATGAGAGACAAGAGAGTTAAAAAGGAGCGAAATGTTATGAAAGGCATGACCCGTGCTGTACGAGGTCTAGTACGATGTCTGATTTCTGTTATGCTATAATAGTCTCTTCATTTTCTTTAATCATCTACTTTGGGGGCGAGTAACTGAGTATTAAGAGTTCTACTTGATGATATATAAAGATTTACTTAATTATAATAGAATCTTACTTAAAATATGAATGTATAAAACTCAGTTGAAATGGAATATTAATTTTCTTTAATATATCAAGTACTTAATTGGATGCGTAGACATAAAGATTTGAGTTTGATGATTTTTTTTAATTTTTTTGAACTATAAAATTTTAGTTATGTTATTTTTCACAACCATTATTTTAAAACCTACTTAGTGGTGGGATAGCCTAGCGCCTAAGAAGATTACACGGGAGTTAATTATATATTTGAATAATTATAGATTTGGATGCATAAACATAAAGATTCGATTCAGATTCAAGTTTTCAACCATAAAACTTAACTATATTGTCGTTATCCTCATGACCGTTATTAGATATTTTATAGGCTTCACGATACCATCATAATTTTGTGATAGGTACTCAGTTTACTTTGTCGTTATCCTCATGACCGTTATTAGATATTTTATAGGCTTCACGATACCATCATAATTGTGTGATAGGTACTCAGTTTACTTTGTCGTTATTATTAAAAGGCATATCAAAGTATTTAGTCAGATTTGTCAAGTTTTCTTAAATACTCCCAATTTAGGTTTTATTCTAGTGATAATATTTTGATACTTTATCTAGATTTAATATTATTAATAATTCTACGTATGTATTTGGAATTGGCAGTATACAAATTCGAATTAGATTTGTTTCTTAACCCTTTTTTTTGTTTTAATGTTTCCTACCTCTGATACTTCTATAACTGTATATCAAGTATTTTAGTTTAAGTTTGGTGGTACTATTGTAACGATATATATATACTTAATATTCTTGTGGATCAATCTTTTTGGCAAGTTAGGGTTGAAAAGTTTTTTTTTTTTGTCGTTTTATATGATTGTACAATTATTTATAGGACATTGATACTTCGAGCATTGTGAGACCCGATATATTTGTGGTCTTTCATGATCTTTCTTATTTTTAATATACTACTCAATTTTTCTTCGCCCCTCAAATCTCCATAAGTTCGCCTGACATATTCGTAGGCTCAACCATCTATAGGGTCACAAACAACTTCTGTCAGAGTTGTGATTTGTAATGTTATTTGTTGGAAAATATGGTTTATGTGCGGAAAAAATATTACTTTTTATCATATTTCTGTTACTTCAAGTGTGGTTATTAAAAACAGTATTCACTAGTTGCATGCTATCTATCTTGTCTATTTTCCTAAAGTTTAAATTTCTTTTCATGATTCTATATATTTATATGCTTGTCATGTGCTAGTCTCTCAGCCGGGCAAAGTTGAAAAGGAGTCTCTAAATTAAGTGGCACCCACTGGATCATTGCCAAGTTCAAGCTTTATTATGGATGGTTTCTGCTAAAAATGGTATATTGCAGGAAGTGGTATTATAATTTCTAATGGTGCGAACTTTCTCTGACAACTTTAGGCATGGTATGAACTTGATGGCAGAAATTAAGATTTTGCTATAAGGTTTGCAACTTTGTCACATACATTATCTCTTTGTGGTTATATAGAAACAAACTCTAAATATATGTTGCATATGGTTAAAAATATGAGTTAAGTCTTTTTGGCATGTAGAATTTTTGATACAAAAGTGCAGAACTTTATTCATTTGTGGATGTGATATTCAACATAGTTATAGGGAGCTGAGGGTGAGTAAGCAAGTAGCTGATGCGTTTCTTGTCATGGTCATCTCATGATGAATGTGGAGCTCTTTTGGTCTCACTTTTTTTTTTTGGTTTCTCATTGATGTCAGAAATTTTCATTTGTCCCGACTAATTCAGCTCAAACCGCGCCGGACCCAAGAGTTGTGTGGGAAAAACTCTCCCAACATGATATATTTCATTCTAAGGCTTGAACTCGAGATCTCAGATAAAGAATCAAATTACTTATTAATTCCACTCAAACTATGTTGGTAACTCTTTTGGTCTCACTATTCTCTTTACGTTGTCAAATTGTCATGTTATTTATAATTTCATATGTTAGTTGGTCATTTGGTGTGGTCTTTTAGCATGCTTCGTAAGGGTAAGGTCTACGTCCCCCAACCACCATCCCCCAACTTCTTCTTTTTTTGGCAATTCGTATTTATTAATAAAAGAACACATTGAGTTAATATATCAAATATTTGAGTTAGATTTGTCAATATTCTTAAATTTGTCAAGTCATTTAAGTTTAAATTGAATCCTATATGTTATTTGCATCACACATCGCATTTTTGTCATTAGATTTAGAAGGAAAAATTCAATTGATAATGGAACTATTCTCATATATGTACTTTTATTTAATTTGTTAGTATTAAATTTATTTACATATTTGTTAATACTTTTATTACGGAATATATTCATTCCATTTCAAAATATAAGAACAAATTTTCATAGTATTGGACATTATGACTCTAACTACTGTCCATGTGCGATCCATACTTCTATCTATCCTACCTCTCTTTTCAAAAAATTTCCAAATTAACATTAAAAAATTAAAATATTTATTATATTTGGACCGGTGACAAAATCTTTTATGCATTTATTAGATAGCGTTTCAAATTGAGAGACATTAAGGGGAGTAAAATTTGCACTTCATATTTTTCTATTTGCACTATGTTTTTTTATTTAAAATGAAATAAATTTTATACTATAATAAAATATAAATGAGGAAATTCATAGTGACAATTAATGTTAATCCCCTAACTAAACATACCAATTGTTATCCCTTATTTAAATGTTTTTGTTTCTTAGCAATCCAAATATTAAATGCCTTGCTTTTTAGTGATTTACTTTGTTTGACTAATTATAAAACTGAGGGCCGTATCATCATATCTCTTCTATATAATATACTCGAATTTTCCAAATGTTTGTCCAGTGCCTCTCTCCCTATATATATCAGCAACGCTTCAGTCATCTTTATCACATTTAACTACCAAAGTTACATAATTGTCCACCCTCTTTGTTTATCAAATCTCTCTCTCTTTCTCCTTACAAGTGATGGATTCTTTGCCCCAGAAAAATTTTGAAGAAAATACCACCGTCGTGCTCATGCAGTCGAGAGAAATGGTATCAGTTGAGGATGGTCATCGATCTCCCAGAACGGCAAGGCTGCTCACACCAACCTCCGGCGGTTCTACAGAAGGGCTTATCATCAAGAAGTCCGATTTGGAGCCCCAAGAGTGGGGAAATGTAAGAGCAAAATTCTGTGGGTGGCTAAATCCCACAGGCGCATGGAAAGAATGGGTCGCGTCCATGAAACCACACCACCGAAACACATGGGAAAACGCGGGCATTCTTGAGGCCATTGAGGTCTCAACTTATACCATACGTCAGCACACAGGAATAATTCTTGGAATGGCTGAAAAGTGGTGTTCAGACACAAATACATTTGTGTTTCATTGGGGCGAATCGACAATCGGCCTAGAAGATTTGATGGTCCTCGGAGGATACTCTGTGACTGGCGAATGCCTTCTTACACCTGATCTAATTCCTGAGCTCGAAAGTGTCGTCGAGAAATTGGAGACAGCACGAATGGATCTGGTTGATACAACAGCTAAGAAGGCCACCCACAAGCTATGGATAGATAAGTTCAAGGGCACCAACAGTGAGATCAAACACGAAGCGTTTCTAGCTTTGTGGCTATCGAGGTTTGTTTTCCCGGTTGCTACAGATACAGTCTCCCCTGTTGTTTTTCCTCTGGCTTCCCGTTTAGCTAGAGGTGTTAGGATTGCTCTCGCACCGGCTATCCTGTGTAGTATTTATCGAGATTTGGGCAAGTTGAAAGAAACTATTAGGAGAAATGCAACTTCCGAAATCAAAATATTTTCTCCGTTTCAGTTACTTTTGGTATGGGTTTGGGAGAGGTTCATTAAGTTAAGGCCAACAACACCTCAGTTGCCAATTCCAACAGGTGAAGTAAGATTGTCTCGTTGGCACAAATTAAGGAGAAATGACATGGAAAATGTGAAGATGGTCATCAGATCTATAGGGCCAAATGATTTTTATTGGCGCCCTTATGCTACGGATGAAAATCACTTCATTCCCAAGCGTTTTTATTGCGAAAGAGAGGAAATGGTTTACCCTAGTAAGTTTGGGGAGGAGCTAAAAGCATTTGTTTGGTGTATGAGGCCTAGCGAGCTGTTAGGTTTAGATGGCGTGGTGAAACAGTACTTGCCTCACAGGGTGGCTAGGCAATTTGGGATGGACCAAGATCTTCCCGGGTATGTACCAAGAGAGAACAGGAATAAAGAAACTGTCTGGGAAAACTACACAAGGTCTATCAACGACTTATGGATCCGCATTCCCCCGCGAAACCATCAAGGAAGTGTTACCGGTGCATACGAGGTGTGGACCAAGTTATTGACTACCCCGGATGAAGCTGCTACAGGAGTTGAACGAAACGAAGCAAAAACCATTATAAACATTAGCAGCGATGAAGAAGGTGATGTGGGGTGCAATGACGTTCCGCCTGGTTTTCCTCCCAAACGTAATTCAAGAAAGCGTAGCATTCAGGAAGCTTGAGTACCAGAAATCCCAGACAGTTGTGTTGTTAAAATCTTAATTATTAGGCTCTTAGTAATGGTATGTGGTGTTAGCAAGATCATCTCAATGTTCTCCAACAAAATTTTCAGTATTAATTATTAATATTATGTATAGCTGCGAGTCTTGTCTAAAAATAATTTATTTGGCATTAATACCTCCATACCCCCATAAGATTATTACCATTGAAATTTTGGATGCTACTAGTGACGTCGCGATTTGCATGTATGTTTGGCTAATTTGATACGGACAATCTTATGAAACGGTTTGCGTTGGTTTGCATGGTTCCAGTCAACACTCTTTGCCGCACTATTGATGCACGTCTATGCTGTTTCTTTGGCTTATACAGCTGGTAACCATTGATAATGATCGTTTTAGATACCAAATTTTATAAGGGTTAGATGACTAAAGATGGATTGACTACTAAAAACTTTATTAATATTTAATATTGACTATAAATCACTCTATTATTGTTTTTGTTTGGATTATATAGATATATTGATGCAAAGTGAGAAAAGCACTAGTGGAAATCAAAAGAAACAGACTCGGAAGGAGCTTAAATTTGGTGGACGGCTTGGAAACGAGTTTTTGAGCACAACCCATTGCATGCAATGACACCATTAGTTTTTGGCAATTAGAGCTTGTTTAGATGAGTTTTTAGACTTTTTAATTATTATTTTGCTATGGTATTTTCATAATTTTGTTTATTTTTGTTTTAAGTATTAATTAGGGTTTATTACGTTCCTATATAAACTCTATGTGTCTTGGAAGACGGAGGTTGATGTATCATATTGATTTGTTATTAAAAAAAATTATTAAAAAAAAAAAAAACCCAGAAAACTTTAAATTTTTTTTAATTCTTTAATTTTCTGTTTGAATCATTCTGTGTGTTTGACATTATATATATAACTTTCTCAACAAGCTGATGGTTAAATATTTTTTATAACTCAAGTATTCACTTTTATCTTCTGTTTTACAATCATACCGAAGTATTTATAGAGGCAACGTAGAAATTCCCTCAACATATACTTACAATTTCAAAAAAAAAAAAAAAAAAACAACTTTTATGAGAGACTTTTGAAGTGAAAAAAATCAAAAACAAACTCAAAGAAAATTGATACTACTATAATTGCCAAATTCGTAATTCCTTTACCAAGGCTAGCTTTACATTACAACAATTTTCTCATTTATTCCATAATCACTTAACACATACAAGCTAGGATTAACGAGTGATTTAATATTTCAATTAATTGTAATTACCAATGGCAAAGTCAGGATTTTTAGTCCAGTGGATACTTATAGTAGACAAGGCGAGCGCTTAGCTTAATTGTTATGTGAGCACTTCCCCTTGGCATTGGCTTAGGTTCAAACCTCATCTCATTTCTTTTAAAAAAGATTACAAAGCCGGAGCACTTACTGGCACTACCCTAGCTGCACTGATTGTAACCGAATCTTTCTTAGAGATGAATGTACGGATTTTAGTTGGACTAAAATCTTAGCTTTCTATCTCAGTTTACTGTTTTATAAGATTAACTAAGTATTTGAACTGATTAGTTATATTTTATTAGTTATATGTGGGTATTTGGAGGCGTAGACATAGAGATTCGAATAATTAAATTTTTCTTGCAACTATAAAATCAGTTATATTGTCGATACTCTCACAACCGTACATTTTGTTTTTGAGTTAGGTTTGGCACAACTAACATAATTGTACGATAGCCAACTAGGTACTCAATTTACTTTGTCGTTATTATTCTTAAAAGACACGTCAAGAATCTTATTCAGATTTGTCGGATGTTCTTAAATCCGCCAATTTTGTTTTTCATTCATATAACAGTATTTTGGTACTTTAGCTAGATTTAGTATTTTTAATAATTATACGTAAGTATTTGAAATTGGTGGTATAAAGATTAGAATTAACTTTTTTCTTTCTTTCTTTTTTAACAACTATTAGTTTTCTAGTTTTTTCTTAACCATGATACTCTTACAATTGTATATGATCAAGGACTTTAGTTTTTTGGCGATCTTATCGTAAGTGTATATATTGTTGGAACATTTGTTATAACCCCGTTTTAAAAATAGCATAATAATTCTGATAAAATAATATTTACCTGAATCGAATGATGCTCACTCTTTCCTTAAAACAATATTCGCCCTTTATATACTGCACAAGGTTGACAGCGAATTGCCTCCCAAGATAATACAGGTCAAGAACTTAATCCTCATTAAATATTAAGTGCAGAATTAATATTTAATCAAAACCATAATGAGAAAGAAATGAAATTAAAAATATTAAATATTTCAAGTACTAAAAATATTTAAAGAAGTGAATCCACTCATATGTGAAATATGCGTTACTTTGATTGATCTTTTTTAGAATGAGGTCCTTAGCCTTTTATACGCTTTACACATCCCTTTGAAGAGACATGAATGAATAGATATATCTACTTCATATATGAATATAAACATCCACTCTATATTAACACCTATTCATTGCAACTTTTAACTTAATGAGATATCTTATTTTATTGAACAAATACATCTTTTCATTACAAAAATGTGCAATAAATATATTAACATATTTTGCTAATTTTAAACTATTGATAATTTTGAAAATCACCAACAATTTTCCCCCATTTTCACAATTATCTAACCTTTACCGGTTAACCTTCTTCTTTCATTCCTTAGACATAGAATACATTAGTATATGTGTCTTTTGAATTGAACCTTACATAGTCTAGCACCCACGAATTACTTGAATTCATAATAGACTTAGTTTTGAATTATAATTTGTATATATGACAACCGTCGGTGCTAAACATATTATATACCTCATATGATTTTACATATACTCAACACATTTAAGGCCATGTGTTCTATCTTAGGAATTCATAAGAGAACTTAAAGATAAACTTTTAAATCTCGCAGAAGCGGCCTCCACTTCCATCTCTTATATAGATAAGTCTAATAGATGCATTTATATGACTTACATCTTCCTTTGGGACCTAGACTCATTAAATGAATCATCATACTTAAAGGAATTATCATGTAAGAACCCGATATTTTAACTTTATAAATATGATGTTTGGAGGTACTAAATAAAATTATTGGTTTTCGACAAAA
>JAUMHB010081669.1:0-12059 GCA_032359685.1 Pittosporum tobira | reverse complement strand
CTTCTCAATGTTTTTAGTTATCATCTGACGACCAGATTTCCATGAGACTTGGAGTTGGAAATTTGGGGGCGTCACAAACTCTATCTCACGTATGTAGTCAAGTCGCGAGGGTGGAGGTACTCAAAAACACAAAGGAGGATCAAGCATCTTGAAGAGGAGGAGCCTCAAGCATGAAGGCCTTGACAAATGAGAGGTTCTTACTATTCTTCTTGGGTGGATATTTGCACTAAGTGATCTTGAGAAGATTGCGGGAATGAAAAGTTCATGAGGAACCTCAACGCATATGATAATCGATAATTAATTTGCACGGGCGAACATTATAGGTCGTTGTGCTCTGTCCAAGTTGGGAGAGCACCAAAACACCATTATGATCAGCCTATAAATGTATGACAGGTCATGCGAGGCATGCAATGCAGACATGAAGGGCATGGGTGTGGAACATTGCGGCTGGGTGGTGTCAATAATGTGAGGAAGCACCTGAAGGACTCATACAACGAGAGCGTAGCAGAATTGGGTGTGGGAGATTGTCTCAGACTGTTTTCCCAAGCACATTCGAGAGTACCTAGATCATTATAGAGCCCATCGTTTTTTACATACCTGCTGACGATGCATTTTACTGTCTTATACAGGTGGGTAAAGTGCTAGTTATCTATTGCTTATTTATATGTTCTTCGCTAATTGCCACAATGAAAAGCTTGCCTCAAGTCTTGGAGATAGTCTTGGGGCTCCGCATAGTCTTTGCGAACTCTAAGGTCGTGAAAAGTGGACATTAAAGCAGTTTTTTTCAACTTATAAAAATTGAAATAAATCGTTCTCTCTCAATTTGAATTTCATAGGTGTAAAAGTTATAAATGAAATAGAATTTTGGAATTTCCTTTAAGGTAAGGCATGACACAACTTCACCATGGCAGTTAGCTAAAGGTCCTCTAACTTTACAATTCCTATTAAAGTACTACATCAACAAATTTATAGTGTTCATGATATTAGTAATTTCTAAAATTGTGTAACACCACGTTATAAATTCCAAAAATATTCTCTTAGATCTTTTTATTCTTATATTTTCACTTCAACTATTTATTAAGGAGTCCAAATTTGTTGTCCTGGATGCTGTCTCATTTGTTATCTCAATTCAATATAACAGTTGTATTGCATATAAAATTTACAATTAATTTTTACAATTAATAAATTTAAATACAATACCACCATTGAATTAAATTTGGGACAACAAATGAGACATCATTTAGAATAGTAGATCTAGAATTTCTATTAAGTTGTTGTATTCACAAATTTATAGTTTATATGAAAGGAAACCACTATTTCCACAGTATGTTTCTCTATTTCCACACATGTACCTCACTTTTTAACCAACTGGATGAAACAATATTGTATAAAATATGGATCAAGTGTGTGAAAATAGATAATAAGTGTGTAGAAATAGCAAATTCCCTATATGAAATTAGTTACCTGTTGAAGTACTGCACCCTCCAATTTACAATTTTTGTAAAATCGGTAAATAATAAAATTTTTACACATGCAAAAGTAATATTTTGTTTTTTTTGTATTTGAAAATATAATAAAACAATTTGTTTTAGTTTTATGAAATTTGTACGTTCCGACTCAATTTGAATTTTAGGTGTGAGAGTTGTAAATGAAATAGAATTCCTTTTAAG
This sequence comes from Pittosporum tobira, assembly GCA_032359685.1. Lineage (NCBI taxonomy): Eukaryota > Viridiplantae > Streptophyta > Magnoliopsida > Apiales > Pittosporaceae > Pittosporum > Pittosporum tobira. Next base: position 10,389 of record JAUMHB010081669.1, on the reverse strand, counting down.
AAAAGTTGTGGTACAATTTATTTTTTTTTGAGTGGGTGGTGACATTAGTTCCACCAAACTTACAAGTACATAGATCACGGTTAAAATTCCACAACATATTAACGATAAAATAAATAAATTGTAAATTCAACTCAACTCACGCTACGTAATAAATTGTAAAAAATATTATTATGGATAATATTTTCCTGAGAAATTGTTAATGTTGAAAACATGTCTCTAAGTAAAATAAAAGTGCATGACGTCAGCAATCCTTGCTCTCAGCTCTTCGCCCCATTTTCGATTCAAATCCCTCGTCATCCTCTTGTGATCTGATTTGGACTGGAAAACACACACTAATTACACACACATATTAAGTGGCGATGGCGAGGGCAAGCTCTGGCCTCGCATACCCCGAGAGATTCTACGCCGCGGCTTCTTACGCAGGCTTCGACGGATCTCCCAGCTCCTCAGGAGTCAGCTCCAAATTCCCAAACGACGTCGCTCTCTTGCTCTATGCATTGCACCAGCAGGTTCAATTTGCTGCACATTACGTGCAACTATTGAAAATGATTTAGTTGACCCGATCCAATTGCTTTCTTGATTGAATTGGGGGAATTATGTATGCGTATGATGTTGTTTGATTTAATTTTGGCAGATCCGTGCCATAAAAATTGGCCTAGGTTGATTTTCAGGTTAAATTGACCAATTTTAGAACCAAAATTTATAATATAATTGTAAGAAACTATTTCAGTTTTACTATTAACTCCAATGTTGTTGAATTCCAAATTTAAATAAATATGCTTAATTATTAATTCTGAAAAATGGATAGTATTAGTTAGACCTAAATGTCAAACTAGGCCAATTTTGATGGAACAAAGGGAGTAGTTGTTAGTATAAATTTGACTAGAATGATTTATTAGAGGGTTATTGGAGCTGTTGACGTTTTTGTTTGGAATATTATTTTTAGGTATTAACTATCTAATATGCTTCAGAGTAATGTAGAATATATGTTGGTTTCATTTCTATGCAAAAGTAGGACTTTTTTGCTTCATTTTGAGAATGATCATTGTATTTGTGTGGGCTCTAATTTGCTGCAGGCAACTGTAGGACCTTGTAAAATTGCCAAACCTAAAAGTTGGAGCCCTGTAGAGCAAAGCAAATGGACAAGGTTTGCATCATTCAGCTCTATGATACATTTATGTGTGTACGTTTACTTAGTCAGTATATGGGGGAAATTGTTGCTTATTATATCTCAGGACCACATGGTTAGCATGTTGGCTTAGGGAGAGAACAGTCTTAGTTCTACTTATGCTTCTTATGTTTTTTTATTACTTATATTTGTATTGATATTTAGCAGAATGTAGCCTATGGGTTTAATTTGCGTGATGCAGGTTTATCCTATTTTTGTAATTCATTTGTACATGGGCTATGACACCTCTATGATGCAGGATTATTATTTATACTACTTTTCAGAAAACAAAATATTTACCATGAGCCTATTTGGCTAAAATACACTATTAGTAACAAACTTCTCATTCTACTATTTTTCTTTCAATATAGGACTCTGGCCCTTGGCCTTACACTTGGTGAGTCGAAAAATCCCTTTTAAGAGTCAATAACTCATTTTGAAGTAAGAGTTGTTATTTTCTATATTGCTTATGGTCAATTAATGGTTTGTGAACACCATGAAATGTTGAATACAACTTGAGAAGTTTGGGGTTGAGATTTAGTTATAAGATATGCTTATTAAGATTATTTTTCTTTACATTATCTTGATAACTAAGTATGATCAATTTAGAAAGGAAAATACATAAGGTCAGCCCACAAAAAAAAAAAAAAAAAACGTAGAAGAAGGTAGACAGTTCTCGGGCCATGTTTGTCGCAGCTTATTAACAAACAGCTTAAAGTTCATTTGCTAGCTTAAATAAGCTATAAGCTGAAAAAGGCACCTATTGACCATCTTTTCTATTTGTGCATCAGATGTGTTGAACTCTAACTTGTAGCTTATTTCAAATAAGCTATAATTAAGACAATTTCTTTTCAAAATAAACTATAAGCTGATGATGATCCAATAAGCTGTGACAAACAAGCATTTAGAAAAATGACCATGCTCACCTGTCCATGTGGAAAATTTGAAATATGTACTTCCCTTCCAATTGTTGACTCCTTAAGCAAAGACAAATGAGGCAACCTTTAAAAGATGCAAAGGAAGAAAGTTATCTCTGAGGGTCGTGTTTGGCGCTACGATCAATAACTCTATTTTTTCCTCTTTGTTGATGGGGTTGCTATACAAACCTCTTAGTTTCCCTAACTTTTCATCAGTTTTGTACTTTTATCAACTACATATTCTCAAAGCTTTCCCCTTTTCCTGCAGTTGGAATGGGCTTGGTACAATGGCTTCCACTGAAGCAATGCGTCTCTTTGTAAAGATATTGGAGGTTTGTGCAAAGTTAGCAATAGATTAAGTACACTTAAAGTATTGTAATATATTAGAATGTTAAATAATTATTTTTGTTGTTTTTTTTCTGGTTAGGAAGAAGATCCAGGATGGTATTCAAGAGCATCTAACTCTGTTCTTGAGTCTGTTCAGGATGTGGAAATGAATGTGAGTGTCTATTTGAAGCCATACACATTCTTGACTTGCTTGTGAAGGGATCCTTTAAAATTCACAAACTGCATTAAATTGTGATGCCATTCTGTTCAATATTGTTTCGCCAAAAAAAAGTATTCGGCCTTGGCACCTATAATTTATCTTCTGAAAACTTTTAATCTCCTTTGTTCATAGCACAATTCAAAAATTGAGAGTGTTGTTGAGAATGGAAGTGCTCTGCCCGAGGTGAAGACTATCCCGACTGAAAACGGGAGTGTGGTAGAAGAAACTCAGGATAAGGATGTTGTAGTGGAAGGCTTTGGTTCAGTTGGTGTGTATGATCAGTGGGTTCCACCTCCAGTATCCGGCCCACGCCCCAAAGCCCGATATGAGGTCTGTCTTTCTCACTTTTTGAATACAAATTTTATTTTTTTGTTTCGGTCCCTCCCCGTATTTTGAGCAGTTTTTCCTCATTCTTGCAGCATGGAGCAGCAGTTATTGATGATAAAATGTATATTTTTGGCGGGAACCACAATGGACGTTACCTAAATGATCTCCAGGTATGATACTATGTGATGTGTATATGTATTTATTTGTCATGTTCTCCTATCTTTTAATTTTATTTCCGTAGTAAACTCGGAGATAATTTTTTTTAACCTAATGAATAATGCAGGCTCTGGATTTGAGAAATTGGACATGGTCCAAGGTTGAAGTTAAAGCTGGGCCTGATGCTCTGGAGTCACCGTCTCCAGTAACAGTATCTCCTTGTGCAGGTCATTCCTTGGTTAGTTGGGAGATGAGTTTCATACTTCGTCTATTAAAAATTTTGTTAAGTTGGAAGTTTCCATATTAGATATTTGTTTCAGCATAATCCTGATTACTATCTTCTGAATGTCGTTTGATTTATAATTATTTATTTTTGTGTAGATACCATGGGGAGGAAATAAGCTTCTCTCGATTGCTGGACATACAAAGAATCCTTCTGAATCTATGCAAGGTATGAGTTGCATCAGTTCAGATTCTGTCAATTTATATGGGGTTGATTTTGCTACAAGACGGTTGTGAGTTATCAAAGAATTTCTAAGATTGCTTTGTGGTATTGGAAAAGGTTGACCAATCATGTGAAATATTTTCAAGTACAATTTTTTATCTCAAAATTTATTTAATATTGTGTCAATGGTTTTTTAAACTTTCTTTGTAATATTGAGCCATCATTGTCAACTATAAGTTTGTCTTTATAAAAACCTTTCAACAAAATTGAATACTTTTCTACGTCAGAATTCTACCCCGGGAACCAAAATCAGATGAGGACTATAAGCACTTTCATGTGTTCCTGTCCAAGATCCCTACACTTCACAAAATCAACCTTTGCCTCCCTCCATTCCACAAAATGAGTCCCATTTGCATAATTTACAAACTTTACGGTTATATTTTGATTCCATGTTTACCCCTAAATATACCGAATGTGAAATTGTGATGTGTTAGTTTAACTTAGGGACATTATGTCATTTTATATGACCGGCAATGTAAAATAAACACCTTTTAGTGGAAGAAAAGATTGAGAAATGGAACTTTTTTTGTGGAATGGAGGGAGTGTTAAACTAACAAAGTACTTCTTGTACATTGCAAAATCCTCAAATATACTAGAGATTTTGAGAGACCATTTTGGAATCTATTATTGGCACACAAAACCCTAATTTTTCTGTTGTACATTAGGTTGATTGATCATTGTAATTATGTTTTCAAACGTATGGAAGCAGGGAACCCCAGGTGCCAGGATACATGTATCTTGGACTTCTATTTATGTACCCTATCTTCTTTTCTATTTTTGGATCTTTATTGTTTTATTTACTTTTTCTTGTGACAGTTAAGGTGTTTGATCTGCAATCTTGCAGCTGGTCAGCCTTGAAGACTTATGGAAAGCCACCGGTATAGTCTTATTTATTTCTAAGTTCTTTCTCTTTCTCTTTCTAAATTGCAAACCAAAATAATTTTAAAAGGTCAGAAAAATATATTGATGCACTTTTTTGTCTACCGATGTTAAAGAATAAATAAATCTATGGTATCTTTCATCTGAAATGTCCCTTAAGTATGATATATTCATATCCTTTTGCAGGTGTCACGTGGAGGCCAATCGGTGACCCTTGTGGGGTTGACCTTAGTCATATTTGGTGGAGAAGATGCAAACAGATCTCTTTTGAATGACCTGCACATTCTCGACTTAGAAACCATGACATGGGATGAAATAGATACAGTGTAAGTTATTCGTTGAAAGTCGCAAAAGCAACTTGCCCTTTTAATTTTGGTTATCTGACAAGCTGGCAGATTTGAAAATATCCAACAAATTACCATACTGTCATTGTATTGGTACTAGAATTGGGTTCTTGAATTTATTTTTTTTCCTTTACATTAATATTTTGGTGTCTTGCTGTACTTATTACTTTGCAGTGGGGTGCCACCTTCCCCGAGGTCTGATCATGCTGCTGCAGTCCATGCAGAGCGCTACCTTCTTATCTTTGGTGGGGGTTCACATGCTGTTTGCTTCAATGATATGCACGTCCTAGATTTGCAAACTGTGAGCTATATATATATTCTTCGTTTTCAATATATTTTTACCTTTTACAATCTATATACATTATTGGTATTTATCACATTTTTAATTCTTTAGATGGAATGGTCAAGACCCACACAACAGGGTGAGATACCGAGTCCACGGGCTGGCCATGCAGGTGCCACTGTTGGGGAGAGTTGGTTCATTGTTGGTGGTGGTGACAATAAATGCGGTATGTTTTTATTTATTTATTTAATTTTCTTATCCTTTTTTCAATTTTATTTAACAATTTAAATTAAATTTTTTTTCTTCCTCTTTCTAAGTATATTTTGTCTAAAGGATGGGGAGGGGTTGTAATTCAATATACTCATTGTATTTGGTGGTTATTATTTTGCTCCAATTTATTTCAGGTGTCTCAGAAACTGTTGTCCTCAACATGTCTACATTGTCCTGGTCAGTTGTGACGAATGTTCAAGGACGCGTTCCACTTGCTAGTGAGGTACTATTTAATTAATAAAAGAACCATCTTATTATGCATCTGTATAGATAATTAAGCGGATTAACTAAGCATATGACATTTATGTCCCTCACAGGGTCTCAGTTTGGTCCTGAGCTCTTGGAACGGTGAAGATATATTGGTTTCTTTTGGAGGGTACAATGGGCGCTACAGCAACGAGGTCCACGTACTTAAGCCAAGTCACAAATCAACCTTGCAATCGAAGATGCTGGAGATTCCTGTGCCTGATAGTGTTTCAGCTGTACATAATGCTACAAATGCCACAAGAGATGTGGAGTCCGAGTTCGAAGTGGGCCAAGAAGGAAAAATAAGAGAAATTATAATGGACAATGTTGATTCAGAGCCCAAGGTAAGTGATAATTTTAAATATTTATTTATGTGTTTTTTGCGTTTATATTACCTTTTAATATTAAAGGAATATTCTTGGACAGCCTGTATTGCTATCATATTATAAGATGTAGAGTGTCCTTAACTAATGTCTTGTGGCCAGAATTAAAAAGTAATAAAACTGTGGGTGAAGCATTCAGTTGTAAAATTTTAGCTACTGTTATCCTCTGATCTTATTTGCGAAGTTCAGTCGATTTCATTCCTCAAATTTAAAGCTACTGTTGTTTTACTACCATTGCAAAAAAGGTGGTTATTCCTTTTCGGCTGTGCGTTTCAGAATGAGAAATAAGTTTCTATTTTAGTATCATAAAACACCATGATATTACTAATTTATCATTTCATTACTGATATTGATGAAATTTTACATCATTTCTAAAAACATATGCTTTAAAAGCACCATTCTTCTATGTAGAAATTGTAATCCAACATCACTTTTTAAAATTAAAAAAAAAAACCGTTGTTCGTTTGAGGTATCTCTAATTTTGGAATTTTGGAACTGAGGGATTATTTTGCCACCTGGTTTTTGTGAAAAATGTAGATAAATGTGATGTATCCTACAGGATATATCATACTATAAAACACGTTGTATCATAAGTCAAAATGACAGTTTTGCAAGAAAAAAAAAACAAAGAAGATAAAACAATCATTTTGTTTAAAGTGTTGATCTTACAAGATACACTGTGATGTATCTACAGTGGCCTCGTATTATTTTGCCACTGTATTGCTACACTTTTAGTTATTCATATTATTCTTGAACATGTAGTGTTATTTTGTTCCCAAGTACAATAACTTCTTTTTTAGTTGTAGATTGATCTCATATTTCTTTTCCAGATCAAAAAAATTGAAGAAACCAATGAACATCTGATAGCTGCGTGGAAGGCAGAGAAGGAAGAATTAGAATCATCATTCAACAAGGAGAAGTTGCAATCACTGCAGCTGAAGCAAGAGTTAACAGAAGCAGAAAGTCAAAACACAGATCTCTACAAGGTAACCTCCTTTAGATGTTGATTCACAGGTATCTAAATCTTTATCGCTTATTTATGACAAGAAACATTAAAATTTCCAAATTTCATGTGCTTAAGTTTAATATCTTAATTCTCTACAAACTGAACTTCCAGGTTCTACAGTAATGCTCCTTCCTAATAAATTTTTTATAATGATACTGATGTTGCAGGAGCTCCAATCTGTACGTGGTCAACTTGCCACTGAGCAATCCAGATGTTTCAAACTAGAGGTATTTGCTCGCCATATCATCCGTCTTTGTTGCTTGATTCTGGCATTTAGTAAATTCTTGTGCCGGGAAAGAAATTACTATGAGGATTAAGTAAATATCTACAGCCTGTTCTGTTGGCATAGCTAACTTACAGCTTGCTTGATTTGCTCGTCTCTTCTCTGTTGAATTTTTAAACTATTTGATACGAATGAAAGTGCAGAATGTCTCCATGACCCCATGTAAATTCCATCTATTAAAACGAAAACTGTTCTTATTTTCTTACATTAAAAACTTGAGATATTGTGTTACTACTGTCATCAATAAAAAGTGGGACTCTTTTGTCGAACAATTATTTTTTCTTTGTTTTCCTCCTTTTTTTCTATTTAAATAAGACTCGCTTTGTAGAACGAAGGGAGTAATTGTCTGTTTCTGCAGGTTGACGTTGCAGAACTACGGCAGAAGATGCAAAATATGGAGACATTACAAAAAGAACTTGAAATCCTCCAGCGACAAAAGGCCGCATCTGATGAAGCTGCTTTAAATGCAAAACAAAGGCAGAGTTCAGGCGGCGTGTGGGGCTGGCTAGCCGGAACTCCCGGTGGACCCAGTCAGACAGCCGATGACGACTGAATTGTTCAAAACCTAGATACATAGTGATCGCCAGATTTGGATCCTCATTAAACCATTTTTAAAAAAATTATTTTTGGTGTTATTTATAACCTGTTCTTTGCAGAGATGGAAATAAGATGATGAGTTTCTGTCATCCAGAGGGAGCATAGCGAGTTTCCATACATACATGTACTCAGCTGTGTAATTTATATGTGATTCTCAGTTATATTTTGCCTGTTGGACAGTCGTTCCATTTAGATTTTGGAAAGTAGTGAAATTGTACAAGTGGAATTATGAACTATTTGAAGAAGCTATTTATTTATGTTCAAACCCCACCATCCCTCTTCCATGTTGTAAACATGCAAATGTAAGAGACTTTTAATAGGATCCGAAAGAGGACAAAAAAAAACATTCATGTTCTCAACTTATTTACGTACAGATGGGATTCTCTCAAAAGTCAAAACTATCATGTTCGGAAATATTTATTTTAATTAATTATTATTTAGTACGTTAAAAATAAATTGTTTAGATAGTTTAAAATAATTTTTTTTAATTAACTCTTTAAAAAGTTATAAGTGATCTACAAATTTTTTATGCACAAGTAAAAAAATTAGGAAAATATTGTAGTTTTTTAGAATAATTTTGTATGAAGTGTGACAAATAGGATCATGCATTTTTAAGTTATTAAAAAAAAAAAGATAATTACTACACTGAAACGACATCATAAAATTTTCCCTTATTACATGATGGGATCTCTCAAGCAATGTACTTTTAATTTATTAAATTCGAAAAAAAAAGTAGAAGAATGACTCGACGGAAACAACATTACAAAAATTTGCCCTTTTTGGTACGTTAATGAAGTCATTGTTGACGACTGTTTGCTTGATTTATTACTATATGTTATCGAAGCTAGAAATAGAACCCACTTTATCAGCAGGCTTCCAGGCTCGGGTCCTGTTTGATTATTTCCTCCTTTTAATTTATATTGTCATAATTTTTGTTTTAGTTTGTCTAAATTTAATTGTCATCTTTTCTTATTTTTACTCATAATTTTTTAATATTATTTATAATTTTTTTATTAAAAATTTCTTCGAAATACAAAATTATTATTCCATTCAACTATTTTTTTTCTATCTAATTTATCTCTCTACCCACTTTCTCTATAAAAGATGACAGACAATTTAGAAAAAACAAATACTTTCTTAACATGCATATATTTTGTAATTAGAAAAATATAAGTTGGACGGATGGAGTATTACATAGGTCTTGTTACCTGTAAGGTTGTAATTGTTGTATCATGAGTGAACCCGGCAAAATGGATGGCAAAATGGATATGGATTGAAAACCATCCAAATGAATGTCTAAAATCATCAAATGTTAAATGGATATGAATTGAAATTATTTAGAGAAATTCATAAATGGATTAAGTTAAATAATTTTATAAATGAAGTGAATTTAATTGAATAGTTAGTGGTTAAATCACATTAATATATACTACTAGCTACATGTGTAGTTGTGAGTTTTGTAATTGAAAGAATACTAACTAAACAAAATGAGTATTTATCATGTTCATCATGTAGTAAGTTGCTGCCACGTGATATTTTTTATAAGTTATTTTTATTTTCTTCTTCTTCCTATATTTTCAAGACTCAAACGCAATTGAAATTATAAAATTTTTATACCAATAATTTCATGAAATCGAGAGTTTTATAAGAAAGAATATATTAATATACTTTCGATAAACGTACAAAAAAATGATGTATAAAATTTAAAATTAATATAAGTTATTCATATCCATCATTATCTATATATATCCATTCATTTATCAACTATGTAAAATTTAATCTATTTTAATCTAATCCAAATATATCTAAATTCATCGTTAACCATATCTAATCACGAGAGAACAATGCCCTCCCACTCATCGATGCACATAATGGTCAAGTCATTACGATTGCGATTGGTTTTGACTTTTTACTCCTAGAGTCTTCTCTACTTTTAACTTCACCTCAAATGAATGACGCAGGAATTTGGTGGCAAGTGTAGTCAGTTGACTACATTATTTTTTAAAACAATGTTTTTATATAGGAGCAATAATTTTAATATTATATGAAGTTTAATAACATTCTCAATAGCAATAGAATATTTATTATTAATTGATATATTTTTTTATTTCTTTCATTTTAAAATATAAGAATAAAATGAATATTTATTTTGCTTCAAAATAAGTGAGTAACAAATTTTAGAACCTTTTTTTACTCGAAATTCAATTATTTGCAGTCTTTTTATACACTCTCTCTAAAAAATCTTCCTAAAAACACTCAAAACTTATCAAATCATTTATCACTACGTAATTTTTGAATAATAAAACTTACTTTGCTCTTATATTTTTACATTTTTAAACAATGTTTGTTAAAAAATATCCAAACATATAATATTTATTTAATTTTTCAAACAAAATACTCTTATATTTTGGAACAAAAAGAGTATTTCTTAACATGTTATTTATAGAACTCTCATATTTAAAAAATTTAGGCTAAAAT
>JAUMHB010081625.1:0-12062 GCA_032359685.1 Pittosporum tobira | reverse complement strand
GGTAAATGTAAGGGCCTAAAAGGAACTTACTTTTTACTCTCTACTTTTAACTTTCTTAGTTTGATAAGTGAAAAATATACTTACCTATATGGCTATATCAATTTTTTATGGGAACTACCCAGATGTAAGGTGTAACTGAGTTCCCTTTTAAAATATTCTTATTGGAATTAAGGGGGGAGCTCTGAAAGATGGTGGGAAGAAACTACTTGTAACATTTTGTTTGGCTATAGATTGGTAACTATATCAATATAAGATCTCATATGGTTATATGAATGCAAGAAAAAAAGAAAATAGAACACGTGGCGACTTGTGTGTTGTCACCTCCTGTAGGTATTTGAGCATGATAACACCAATTCTTTCTGGCTTTTGCTATCTTGTGATTTCATTTTTTTGTCTTTATTCTTTCCTGGCTTTCGGAGCCCATGTTAAGTTGCTAACGAGAAAAAATATCTTTTTTTTTTTTTTTTTTTAATGCAGCTTGCTAATATTTTGGGTAATTTCCAGTGGCTCACATGCCCTAGAAAGGTGACATTTGTCAAACATTCCCTGTATTTTTAGCTTATTATGGCATAGCTATCAGTTCCCCCCCTCCCTCTAAAGCTCAACTACCAGTGACGATAAAACATGCAGGATTTATCAACTGGTTGGCTTCATTGTGATCCCGGTCCTTTGTTCAAGCCGGAGTATTTCACTCTACGCGGATGGGTTCCTGATTGGGTAAGTAGATGTTAAATCAGATATGGATTCAAATGCACCACACTTACTAATATTTCCCTTTCTAATTTTGTCCACAAATATATCAAAATATAATTTTACATCGTTCTCTGTTCCAGTTCCCTTGGAAAGAGATCCAAGTTTTGCCAGTACAATGGCATGCATTATGGCTTGGTCTTTTTGCATCCATAATTGCACCTTTTGGTGGCTTTTTCGCTAGTGGTTTTAAGAGAGCTTTCAAGATCAAGGTTCACTGTTAAAATTTAAATTATGAGGGTATATATATTTGCACATTTTGAACTCTATTTAAAAAAAAAAAAATTTGATGTTTTCTGCAGGATTTTGGTGATAGTATTCCTGGCCATGGTGGAATAACAGACAGAATGGATTGCCAGGTAAGATATAAAAAATCTTTAAAATGAGAACAATATTTTGATTTTAGACATGTCATAGCTTTATGTGTTTTTGAGCAATCCTAGCAGTGTTTTTGAGCAATCCTAACAGGATTTTATTGATTTATCATGCATCAGGAATTAGGTGATGGCAATCATGTTTGATTTTGCTAAAGTAACCCTAAAATCCTTATTATTTCCATACCTGGACCATCCTACATAAGTTCTGTTCACTTGTGTAGTAAAAAGACTGACCCCATTGAGGAAGCACATGTTTCAAAAAAGTAAGTTAAATCACAATTGTTTGAACTACATTTGGGAGTCAAGAAAAAAATGAAGAGGGGAGGAAAAAGGAAGACCATATTCTTTTGTTTTTTCCTGGCCATTTACGTGGAATTTAAAAAATTGGTGATGTCATAGTAAAATTTCATGTAAACACACTGTTGGAGAGATCAAAATGGAGAGAAAAGATTCATTGGTTGCTTATTTATTTATTATTTATATATTTGTGAGTGCAAAGGAATCCTTGGTAACAGAAAGAAGCAGTAAAATCTGTGCATTAGTTACAGCTGATTATATATCTTTTATGCCTGCTTTCAGCTGACTTGCTGAACAATGCATGTGAGGAAAATTTAGGCTTTCTCGACTGCCCTGTAAACTAATACTCTAGTTACCACACATTTATGAATGTATAATATTGGTCTATTGTGTGTGTGAATTGGCAATGCAAGGTAGCATTCAAGTAAGCTACCTTGGCAGTGTGAAGTTTGATTATCTTATTATTATGACATAACAATATATAAATCACTTAATAATCTTTCTTGTAAATAGCTGGCTTAATAGACTTTGAATCCCCCTTATTGGTCCTTGTGTTATTTGATAATTATCTAAACAGAGTACTTCTAAAAAAAAAAAATTAAAATTAAAATTATCTAAACAGAATATCCACCAATGTAACTAATGTGACATTTTCTGCAGATGGTGATGGCTGTGTTTGCGTACATCTATCATCAGTCATTTGTTACACCCCAAAGTGTGTCGGTTGAGATGATCTTGGACCAGGTAGATTTCTAAGGAATATACATGCTGCTGTAATTTATTTTTTATGCTTATTTATAGCATCAGTGAAATTAATAAATGATCGGGTCTCACCATCATGATGTAGATATTGATGAATCTTAGCTTCGAGGAACAACGAGCTCTGTACACAAAGCTCGCACAGATCATCCAGGAGAGCCAGTTTGGAAGATCCTGAATTTCTGAGCCGCATCTATAATTTCAAATGCAACATCATTCAGGATAGTCCATTTAGGAAATCTCGGAGTGGCTATGAAACAATTTGTGTAATTCTTAATCTCATCACTCCAGCTTCATCGTTAAGGATGATTAACTTGTTTGAAGAATCTTGAGTCACAGAACATACTTCGCTTCCTGTGTTTATTATGCATTTTGGGATATCCATTGCCTTTTGTAAGTGTTAAACCGTTCATGGTATTCATAGGTAGTGCAACCTTTGTTTGGTTCGTCTGGCTGAAGGATTTGTACACTTTTTTATATAAAGCTGAAATATTTGTATAATTGTTGCTTTCCCCATTAAACAACAGCATTTGGTTTATTACGTCTCTTTTAACTTCCATTTTCTTCTGCATTGCGGCGTTGACGTGCATTAGCAATTTACCTCGACATTTCTTTGCATTAGCAGTTTACCACGACGTTTCTTTGGCTGTTAAAAGAGGGACATTTTGGTTTCTTCGTCCTCATTTGTGTATGTAGTACAGTTGCTCCCTTCCAAGGTGCCAATGAGCCTAGATGAGCTTGTCCGACTTTAAGCGAACCTGGTTGAGCTTTGTTTAACTTTAGACTAGTATATTTTTAAATTTGAGTTTTGCTCGTTTAATTAAATGAAGATGAGCCAAACTCGAGTTTATTTACGAATGATTTGGAATATTCAATATCCACAAGCCTTAAAGAATCAATCTTTTAAAACATTTTTTTAAAATAATTAAGCTTGAGTTTTAAATGAGACAAAGTCAAATTTGTTTATAAAAACTTTAGCTCATTTAGCTCGATTCTCTTTATTCTACACATGCTAAGACTTTACCCAATGCAAAGTCCTTTTTAAAATTTATGTTGTTTAGTTCATATTCACTTTGACTAAAATCAAACGACTATATATATATAAATTTATATAATGTGTAGACTTTAAAATTATAAATAAGGCTATTATCGTTCGTGGAACCGTGATTTTCCCGTCCGAAGTAATAACCCATCCAATAAACCAATATTTGCCTACTAAAGTTTAGTTCAGCTTTCTTGCACGCGTAAATATAAATCTTTGTGCAATCAACCAGTAATAAATCTAATTTTTTTAGATGAAGTTGCAAGCCAAATATAGTCTGCCTAACACATGAAAATTATGGAATTAGATTGCATCCAATAAATTTCCGATATCATGGTAAAATAATTTTAATAGACGTAATTACTTATTGGATGATGCAAAATAATATTACGTTTAGTTCCCATTGCTTAATAAAAATAAATAAATAAAATAAAATTTTATATTATTAAAAAAAATATTTGAAGAAAATGTATAGTTTAGTCTTAAACTTTTAATTGAAAATGAAGCGATTGCGAGAAAGATAAGTAAATGTTTTATTCATATTAGAGGAAATGTGTTTCATTATATTCCATTCATAACCTCATTTTTAACATAAATTGTAATGCTACCTAACCATTTTATTCCAATCGTCACTCAATTTTAATGTAAAATTTTCATTTCATTCATTTTTTTACGGGTCAGCTCCATGAAATACATACACAATACAAAATCAAGACAAAAAGACTGCCTGAGTAACAAACGAATGATTTTTATTACACTCGCAGAAAACACCAAATCATGATAGCATTCAAATTATAGTTGATTAAAAAAAAAAAGGAAGGAAGGAATTATTATTATTATTATTATTTTTTCTGGTTTATTTGACAGAAGGAATCAAGAAATTATAGTTTAACTGAGCCTACTTTCAAGTCGAAGTCGCTGAAGGAATTAACTAGGTTGTTGTTTATTGGAAGGAATTAGTTAAATTGAACCTAAACAGTAAGAGAAGAACATGAAAAAAAAATATAAATAAATAAAATAAATAAATAAAATTTTTCGATGAAGTTTTGATATTCTTAATCACGATTCACGTTCCAAGGACGATTGGGAAAATATTGCATTAGAAATTTGCAAATATTTAATTAAACGAAACAACAATTTTCTATCTTGTTTTGCAAATATTTAATAAAATTGTGAAACTATGAGAAAAGAACTAGTGATCAGAAATTTATTGTATTCAAAGCAAATTTGGGTTGACATAAATAATTTTTTAAATTACATAAATTTATACTACATACATTATTTACTTAATTAAATAAATAATTATTTATTTATAAAATTAAAAATAATTTTTTATTTTAATATTATAAAATACCATGATAAACATTCATTTGTTCATTAGATAATAACAACAGTTTGGTCCCTAGCTACTCGAGTTGTCAAAGCATGAGCTACATTAAAGTTTAACGAACATTAAATTGTTTCCTAACATATTCATTATTACATTACTCCAATTACTAATAAGCATGAGCAGAATTAATTATCCAAAAGCAGTTGAACCAGCTAGCTAGCTCCAAAGAGTCCGTATGGCAGTATATGTTAGTAATTAAGCCCTGCGTATTTCCTCCAATTTACATGAATTAGTATATGTCTCAGTTTGTAAGTTTTTGAGCAAAACAAATAAAATAAAATAAAAAAATAGAATAGAATAGAACAGAAAAAATTATAAAAAAAAAATCTTGTGTTTGTGAGTTTATAATATAAAATTAAATAATTTTTTTTTGTTTGTAAGTTAAAAATAATATATATAGATATATATAATATTACCATTTTTGATAATATATATGAAAGACATGAGAAATAAACTAATTTTGTAATATTAAGAAACGAAAGGTATTTTAAGTATTAAAAAAAATTGACAAATACACAGTAACATTTCTTGACAAATCTGGCCAAATTTGGCCAGAAAAATCTGGTAAAAAGTTTGCTAATTCCTTACTTTTATCTACCTTGCAAAACTCACAAACACTAAAAAACTTTTATTTTCCATCATTTTTTTTTTTGCTATTTCTAAACTTATAAACATGGTGTAAGGAATGTGAAAAATTACCTCAGCCATCTCCACTTCATACAGTACCACTTTAGCTGTTTGACATGTGAATTAAAAAAAAAAAAAATGGTTGTAAAATTTAAAAGTATGCATGTACATATTACTGATTTTTACTTTATCTATAGGGATTGTCACTTTTCAACGCTGAGAATAGCCCAAAAGTGAAGAAAGTATTCAATGCAAGTTTACAGAGTTTGTAAATTCATTCAAGTTTTGATTTTTTTTTATTATAATAATATTTTTTTAATATTTCAAGATTTTACAAATGTATTGATTATAATTAAATAAATTTTTATAATTTTAAATTTAAGAATATTAAAAATCAAATTTCTACTTTTTTTTTTTTTGAAATATGTCTCCATAATTGTGTCCCAGATATTTACGTGTATGAAAATGAACCATGATATAACTAAAATGTCCATTTTAGTATCCTAATATTTGTACTTATCAAGAGGGAAAAATATTATTGTGCTACTTTCTTTTTTTTTTTTTTTTTTTTTTACTGGTGTTTGAGGCTTTTATTTGTTTCAATTAATCCAGTTTGAGCCCCATCGGAGCCACAGGGTTATGTGGGGAGAACTCTCTCAACATAATTTAACTCTCCCAACAAAATTTACTATATTCAGGAGAGCTCTTCCAACATAATTTACTTTATCCAAAACTCGAACTCAATATCTGATATGAAAAATTAAATTTCTTATTCATCCGACCCAAACTATTTTGGTACCGCTTTCTTTATACGTCAGTGACAAAAACTCGTCTAAATATAATTATGAAAGCCGTTTGCCTGTCGCTAAAGATTCGAAAAGTGAAGAAGAAAAGAACAAGAGATGGCAACTGCTAAATTAAAAATAAATAAAAATAAAAAATAATGGATAAGAGGCCTGCCAACTGCTGTACGTATATCATTGTATCTTAACAATCAATAATTATGCTAATAAAATTTTAATTTAATAGTTAAAATTAAAATTAATGGATTTCTCATTCGAATTTCATATTAAACGTGATTTTTTTAATTATTTAAATAAAATTTTGATTGTTCTTTATTAGAGTGAGATTTATTTGTCCGTGTTGGTCGTCCACTCATTTAAAAAAAAAAAAAAGTAAAAATCCATGGCTAAAAGTCTCCTTTTCTTTTAACTAGTACCAGTTTCAATGTGTGATTTTGTAAAGAATTTTGTACCCAACAGGAGTGACTACGGAAACCCCACGCTAGTGTGCCGGCAACGGCATATTAATTTTCCTCCGTTCAATTACTTAATTTGTTCTATCTTCTACGGTTCTTCCCATAACAGGCCCAACAACCAATATGGTGTCTTTATTTTAATTTATTTTATTAAAAAAACAAAATAGAGTGTCGTGTCGTATAAGGACCATCCCAATTAATAAAAAAAGTTGCCACCTATCCAAATTTTATGTTACATTTTCTACTTTATTTTTTTTTAAATTAATTTAATAGTGAATTAAATTTTATTTTTTGAATGAATTATTTGTTATTAAAAAATAAAAAAATAAAAAAATTATTGAATTAAATTGAGATAACAAATATGTTAATAAATGAGAAATAATATTTGAATTGAGATGCCATGGGCCACAGCTATCAAGTTCCTTCTATCTAGAGGGCGTAGAGGCGGAGTTATCGAGGATCCAGTAGATTTTCCCGAGTTTATTCCTTCTATCAGAATAAAATTTTGGCCCCGTAAATGCTTCTATCTCAAAATGCATGACAAAGGGGAGTTTTGAAACCAAAGTCAAATCTCACGTAATTGAAGTCCTTGTACTATAAAAACCATTGGATTCATAAAAGTTTTCAATCACCATAATATAATAACACTCCCTAAGTTTCCGAATGGCAAACCATCAATGCAGCCACAAAAACAATGTCACAAATGGCCTGAAACAACCCCAAGTGATTGTGGTCATGGTGCCATTTCCAGCTCAAGGCCATCTCAACCAGCTCCTCCACCTCTCCCGCCTCATCTCCTCCTACGATATTCCCGTCCACTATGTCGGCACCACCACTCACAACCGCCAAGCCAAGTCTCGGGTCCAAGGGTTTGACCCTATCTCAGCCACCAACATCCATTTCCATGAATTCCCAACCCCTTCTTTTACCTCTCCTCCTCCCAACCCCAATGCCATCATTAAATTCCCCTCTCATCTTCAATCATTATTCGATGCAACATCACACCTAAAGCTCTAATACCATGTAGAAGAATATGATATATTAAAATTGATGTGTGTATAATAAAGATTACATGAAAGGCCTTACACAAGGTAAGAGAGAATAAGTAACATAATTATAATCCAACTTGGAATTTAAAAATCCTATTACCATAAAAAATCTATTATCATAATAATACTATAAATATAATATTAATTATATTAATGTAATTAATAATATATTCTCTAATAATAATAATATATTTAACAAGTCCATTGCCAAACTATTATCCGCTTTTTCGCCCACCGCCAAAAAAATTGTAGTCATTCATGACTCCCTAAATGCTTCAGTTATTCAAGATATCGTTTCAATTCCAAAAGGAGAATCCTACAGTTTTCAAAGTGTATCCGTTTTTTGCAATTTTTGGTTCTTTTGGGAAGCCTTGGGAAAGCCTTTCAAATTCGAGACGGAAATAATTGAAGAATTTCCTTCTTTCCAAGACTGCTTCTCGTTAGAGTTCCTGGAATTCTTCGACACTTAACTCTCACACGTAAGTTTCAACTCGGGAAGTCTTTACAATGCATGCAAAGAAATTGAAGGAAAATACATAGATTCACTTGCAAATGACCAAATGTTTGGTACCATAAAACAATGGGCTATTGGACCAATCAATCCGGTCACAATATCTGATGACAAGAGTACTTTAAATCGCCATAAGTGCTTGAAATGGCTTGATAAACAAGCCACAAACTCAGTGATATTTGTTTCTTTTGGGACAACAACTTCGTTAACGGATGAACAAATCCATGAGTTGGCAACTGGGTTAGAAAAAAGTGAACAAAAGTTCATTTGGGTATTGAGAGATGCGGATAAAGGAGACATATTTGCAGGTGATGATGAGAGGAGGGTAGAGCTGCCGAAAGGGTAGGAAGAAAGAATAGAAGGAAAGGGGATGACAGTCAGAGATTGGACGCCCCAGTTGGAGATTTTGGGGCACCCATCAACGGGTGGGTTCATGAGTCACTGTGGGTGGAATTCATGCATTGAAAGTATTACAATGGGAGTGCCCATAGCTACATGGCCCATGCATTCGGACCAACCATGGAACGCAATGCTGATTACAAATGTACTGAAAATTGGGACAGCTGTGAAGGATTGGGCACGTAGAGATGAGTTGGTAACGTCGTTAATGATTGAAAAAGGTGTTAGCAGATTGGTGGCGCCGAAAGAAGGAGAAGAGATGAGAAAGAAAGCTGGGGAATTTGGTGGTTCTGTTCAAAAATCTGTGGAGGAAGGGGGACTCACTCGTATGGAGATGGATTCCTTCATTGCTCACACCCGTCGCGGCTAGATATTTTATTTTCAATAATTTTACCATCAGCTGCAATATTAACCAACACGGTTGTTCAATAATTTTTTTCCGATTTGCAACATTCAGAATCCCTTACTAAAACATTTTTAAATCCTTGCCAAAGAAATTAATTCACCAAATCAGTTATGAGTTATTCGTTTACCTACACAAACAAATATTTTTCCAGACCGATCATCAAGAGAAAATGATCAGTCTCCAGCTAGTTGGTAGCCATTGAACGTATGTTTAGATTTGTGTCTGGCATTCTATGACTTCAGCCCAAGTGTTTTTTCTTGTATGCATTGGGGAAATTTAATACAGTATATAATTAAAAAGATTCTACTACAACAAATAAAACTGAAAAAAAAAAAGTATCTTTGAAAATCGTATCTAGAAATTTTATGAGTTAAGGCGTGTATGGAACAATGTATTTAAGAGAATATTTTTATTTTAGGGATAATATTGTGGTGTTAATTTAAGATTAATGATGGACCTTCTATCCAAGATTTATTCATTCTTTTTCCCCATCAATTAGCACTGAAAATAATGAGAAACTCAAAAAATAACTTCAAATTATCTTTGTCCGAACTTGGAACGAATGCAATTTATGTAAATATGTATATACTCATTATTGTGCACATCACTTTAAAAAGGGTTGGTACAGATTAATATTAATTTATTTATCTATTTGATACTCCATCTAATTCAAACTAATAGTTATTTTGTCTCTCTATACACACAGATTAAGATTAATAATAAATATTAATATATAATTTTATTTTTATTCTTTTATCAAAAGTTGTGAACAAGAGAAAAGAAAACATAAATAATTTTAGTAAAATACTTATTATATATTTTTTTGGAAATTACAAACGATAATTATTTTAAAATAAATTTTTAAAAAAATACTATTAATTTGAAATGAAGATATTATCATATGAACAAATGAGGAGGGACAAGACTTTGAATAACAAGATGCTTGTTTCTTTTCTTCACATGATGTTTTTTGTCTCTTCTACCGAACGAGAAAGTTGGTGAGTTTTGGAGTTTTGCATGTATACACGGTGCAAAGCTTTCTACTACACAAATGGTTTTGCATTTCGATACCCAAATTGAAAATCATGCTTTTCTATGTTTACATAGGCGTTGTCCTCAATCGATAGAACCATTTTAGAACCGACGCAATGCTCTATATAAATGTTTCAATTTGAAAAGACACATTCAAATAGTGGAATGCTAGGTTCGAGTTCCTTTTCCCATGATTTTTTTATTTTTTTATGGAGTACTTTAAAATAGCTAAAATATTTTCTCTCGACGAGAGCAAGAATCAACCATTTGTGCTATCTTCATTTAAAAGACTTCTTACGGTATATTTTATTTAATACTTACACGTATTTATTAATTTAAGGGAGAGTAAGTGTCCTTGGTACTTAAATGAGTATGTCACCGGCTACTCATTCACATGCATCTTCTTCTCAGTCATTAGAGATTCTTCGAACATTCTTAAATAGAGGGCAATTTACAAATAATTTTCAATGAAATGTCAGTTGCAGTTATTGCCAGAGACGTGGTCATGTTTACAAAAATTGTCGCCAGCGACCACGAGACAGTTGGAATAACAATAGACAGGGAAAAATAATTATCGTCGTATTGTTGCTACTGCAAAAGACTCCGATAGTTCTACAAATTCTATACCAATGAGTGATCTTGAAGGTATTATCAAACAAGTTTTATTTCATGTCAGTAATCCTCATGTTACTGTTTCTTCCTCTGAGAGCTCAGATAAACTTGGTATTTTGATTCTGCCTGTTGCAACCATATGACAAATGATTCTACATTGTTGTCCCATATTACTCATGATATTTCTTCTACTAACATTCATACAGCCGATGATTCTCTCATGCATGTCCACAATAGTGGAAATGTTTTTTTCTCATATTTTATCTATTCTTGATACATATTTCATATCAAAACTCACTTTAAATCTTATCTCTGTTGGCTAATTATGTGAACTTGGATTTGATGTTTTCCTTTCTTCCTCTGGTTGTCGTGTGTAGGATCCTCAGACGAAACAGGTTCTTGGGACAGGCCGTAGGTGTGGAAGGTTATTTGAGCTCACAAATCTTCACATTCCTCAGAAATCTTCGCATTTCATTGCTAGTTCTACTCCCTCTAGTTCAGATTCTAGTCTTTGGCACTCTCGACTTGGTCATGTTTTTTACAGTCAGTTGCGTCCTTTAATTTCTAGTGGTTTATTAGGTTCTATCAAAAGTGACAATTTCGATTGTTTATCTTGTAAACTTGGCAAACACACTGCTTTACTTTTTTCTATTAGCGCATCAAAATATATTTCTCTTTTTGATTTAGTTCATTCAGACATATGGAGACCTTCTCCCAATGTTAATATGAGAGGGTCAAGATATTATGTTATATTTGTTGATAATTTCTCTCATTTTACATGGATATACCTTATGAAAAAATGTTCTGAGCTGACTAATATATTTACAAAAACTTTGTCATTATGATAAAAATTCAATTTTCTCGTAATGTTAAAGTTTTTCGCACTGATAATGGCATGGAATATAAAGAAACTGAATTACTTCAATTCTTTGCATCTAATGGCACCATTATCCATCGCTCTTGTCCTGGTACATCTGAACAAAATGGTCATGCTGAACGCAAACACAGAAATATCTTAGAAACTGTGCGTGCCCTACTTCTTGCTGGATCCCTTCATGAATGTTTTTGGGGCGAAGCAACTTTCACAGCCGTACATACCTTCAATAAGATTCTTTCTTCTCTTCTTGACAATCAATCTCCATATAAACGATTGTATAGTTCTTATCCTTCATATCAAGATTTTAAAGTTTTTGGATGTGTTTGTTTTGTTATTCTTCAGCCTCATGAACGAATAAAATTAGAACATCCTTCTTGTTTATGTTTATTTCTTAGGTATTGTATCGAACATAAGGGATACAGATGTTGGGATCCTATTTCTAAAAGACTTCGTATCTCTCAACATATCACCTTCTGGGAACATAAAATGTTCTCTTCTATGTCCACATTTGAGATTGACACTCCACCTTCATACCTCATTTCACTGATCCATTCCACAAAATATTATCTCAATTTGATTTTACAGGTTCCAGTTCTAATAATTTTACTACAAGTGAGATCATACCACCTTTGGCATCTACTCCTGCACATCAATCTCATGACATTGTCTCCGACAA